>JAJLVO010000004.1:0-311792 GCA_030564565.1 Pichia sp. NRRL Y-12830
CCCTTGCCCAATTTTCTACTTTTTCCCCACCATGTCATCACATTCATAGTGGAGTTATCGATACATCGTTTATTTGGTATAAATATCGGGGCAAGTATCAAACTTTCCTTAATACCTTGATTATCGTAGTGGATCTGCATTTCTATTTTTTTAATCATGAAAGATTCTCATTTATTAAATTTGAATCGTCATTTAAATTTTAAACTCGATCCAAACAGAGACGTCTCAAATACTTTCTATCTTGATCCATCATTTAACACTGAATCAACCATGTCCAAACAATCTTACTACTGTCCTTATGATGAAGAAACAAAAATCATACGTGTACCTGATGAAACAGATAATTTGCATGTTCAAGTAATCAACAATTATTCTAAGGAAGCAGTTACTCAATCAACTTCAACTGCACCACCATCAAATCCATCTAAAATTTTCAAATTTTGTAAATGTAAAACAACCGAAATTTCAAGATTAAGAAATTCCAAAGTTTTAAATCCAAAATATTCAAATTCAAATGTTTTTTACAAGGCTAAAAATATTTGGGATTTTGATAATATCGGTGTTTCAAAACCACCTACAAGTTTAAAAGATCCTGAAATTTTCACTTTAAAGGCAATAGATGATGGTGAAGTTCATAATTTTGCAGTTATTAGATATTTAGTTTGCGGTGCTTGTGATAAAGGTGCCTTTGGTTTTGGTGGTTATTTAATGGATTTAGATGAATTAAATAAAAGAATTGAAATTGGTTTTGACTTAAATTCTGTTAATCCTAATGATTTGGTTTATTTTTTTTACTTATAATTTGATGTTGTTGAATGATGTTTTTGTGAATTAATGGTTGTTGTGTTTGTTGTTTTGACTTTTTAATGATATATGTTATAATAATGTTTAATTTCAATTTTTTTTCAAGTTTAGCTTTTTTAGAACTCTTTGATCTTTTATCTTTTTTAATTCTATAATTTTATGATCTTATTTCTAGTGATGTGCGAGGAATTATTGAATCCCCATATTTTTTTTATTTTTTATTTTTTAATTACATAAATGCAAAATACACAATACGAAAAAAAATTACCCCACATTCCCTTCGTTCATCACTGCCGGAACTTTAATTTTGTTTTTCTCCTTAATTTGGTAGATATCGGCGGTTTTTTCCGTTTTTCATCCCTGCTTTTCCTACAATTTTATTTTATTTTTTGTTTTTTTTTGAATAGAATAATAAATTTGAATTAATAAATTTTTATAAAAAGAAAAAATGTTTTCTTTTTCCAAAATGTAAAAAATTTGAAAAAAATACATTAATTAAAAATAAATAAATAAATGATAATAATAATAAGAATAACTAAAAAAACATCATTATGCGTGATGTTCTAATTGTTTCATTCTGTTTAATGCAGAACCAGCCTTGAACCATTCAATTTGTTCTTCATTGAAAGTATGAGTTAATTGACACTTCCAAGCTGCACCTTCCTTTGGATGAACAACCATAGTAATATCCTTACCTGGTGCAAATTCTGCTAAACCAACAATATCAATTTCATCATCTGGATTAATCTTATCATAATCTGCATTATCCTTAAAGTTTAATGCTAATAAACCTTGCTTCTTTAAGTTAGTTTCATGAATTCTTGCGAAAGATTTGGTAATAATTGCAAAACCACCTAAGTATCTTGGTTCTAATGCTGCATGTTCTCTGGATGAACCTTCACCAAAATTTTCATCACCAATAACAACCCATTTATGACCATTATCTCTGTACCAACCTGCAGTATCTGGAACACCACCCCAAGCACCATTATAATGGTTTTGAATAGTATTTGCCTTACCGTTAACAATATTAATTGCACCAATCATATAGTTGTTTGAAATGTTTTGTAAATGACCTCTGTATTTTAACCATGGACCTGCCATTGAAATATGATCAGTGGTGGTCTTACCTAAAGCTTTGATTAAAATTGGCATTTTAAGTGAATCTTTACCATCCCAAGCATGGAATGGTGTTAATTTTTGTAATCTATCAGAAGTTGGAGCAATTTGAACATTAACTGTTGATCTATCAGCTGGTGGTGCTTGGTAAGTATTTTCACCTGCATCATAACCCTTTGCTGGTAAACCTTCACCATGTGGTGCCTTTAATAAAAATTCATTTCCATTTGCATCCTTTAATTTATCAGTTAATGGATTAAATCTTAAATCACCTGCAATTGCATATGCAACAACCATTTCTGGTGATGCAACGAATGCATGAGTATCTGGATTACCATCATTTCTTGCAGTGAAATTTCTGTTGAATGATGAAACAATAGTATTCTTATCACCCTTCTTGATATCATGTCTATCCCATTGACCAATACATGGACCACATGCATTTGCTAAAACGGCACCACCGAAATCTTGGAAAGTCTTTAAGAAACCATCTCTTTCAATAGTTGCTCTAACTTGTTCTGAACCTGGAGTAACAGTGAATAATGTCTTTGCTGATAAACCATGAGCCTTTGCATCTTCAATAATTGAAGCTGCTCTTGACATATCTTCATAAGATGAGTTGGTACATGAACCGATTAAACCAACCTTAACTTCTAATGGCCAACCCTTTGCTGGTGCAACATCCTTCATCTTGGAAACTGGAGTTGCAAGATCTGGAGTGAATGGACCATTAATATGAGGTTCTAAAGTATTTAAATCAAGTTCAATAACTTGATCATATTCAGCACCTTCATCTGCAGATAAGTAATCCTTCTTGTATAATTTAGCAAATTCAGCAATTTCAGATCTTTCAGTTGCTTCTAAGAATTGAACCATTGATTCATTGAATGGGAAAACAGATGTAGTTGCACCAATTTCAGCACCCATATTACAAATAGTAGCCATACCGGTACATGAGAAAGTATCAACACCATCACCAAAATATTCAACAATTGCACCAGTACCACCTTTAACAGTAGTAATACCAGCTAACTTAAGGATAATATCCTTTGGAGAAGTCCAACCAGACATCTTACCAGTTAATTTAACACCAATAATTTTTGGAGCCTTTAATTCCCATGGGAAACCAGCTAAAACATCAACTGCATCAGCACCACCAACACCAATAGCTAATTGACCTAAACCACCAGCATTTGGAGTATGTGAATCAGTACCAATTAATAAAGCACCTGGGAAAGCATAGTTTTCTAAAACAATTTGATGAATGATACCAGATCCTGGTTTCCAGAAACCAATGTTATATTTAGCACAAGCAGAACCTAAGAAATCATAAACTTCCTTATTTAAAGAAATTGCTCTTGCTAAATCTTCTGGACCAGATTTTTGAGCTTGAATTAAATGATCACAATGGACAGTTGCTGGAGTTGCGACAGATGGCATACCAGCAGACATAAATTGTAAAATTGCCATTTGAGCAGTAGCATCTTGACAAGCAACTCTGTCAGGTCTTAATTTTAAGTAAGAGACACCTCTTTCAATTTCTTGAGATTCTGGCTTATCTAAATGGGAGTAAAGAATTTTTTCTGCATAAGTTAAAGGTCTGTTTAATCTTGCTCTAACAATTTCTAAGTTTTTAACATTTTGTTTATAGTTAATGAAGGTATGATCTTCATGGTTGTTCATATGAACTTTAGAATCTTTGGTTAAACCAGAAACGGTAGCTAAACCACGAGTTCTTGAGACTCTTGCGATTGATCTTGCAGATAACATTGTTAACAAATAAGAATCTTACAGAAAGAAAAAGATAAATAAGAAAGGAAAAGAAATCAAAATTAAACAAAACTCAACAAAACTTTCATAAGTTCATTCGTTCATCATGGAAATAGGTGGTTATAAATTGGAAATTGGAAACTCCAATTCGAGAAATCTTGAGATCATGAAAATAAAAAGACAGCCTTTTCATCGGAGCCGTGGGTTTTGAAAATTTTGGCCAGTCACAGAAGAGTATTTGGTCAGCACTTTATAAGGAGTTCTCAAGGAATTACGCTATATTTTTTATGGATGAAAAACATGGTTACTATTTATAGTCGAGTGGCTATCTGGTGAATGTAATTCTATCTCTTTTGTATAAACATTGCCCCTGTTATGAAGGAAAACAAGACACAAGGGCCCAAAGCCGAGATCGGCTCACGATGAGCGAGACGCGCAAAAGGCCAGAATCTTACGTAAAAGAGTTTGACGCTGTTTTCATTTGTCGGGAAAATGGAAAATGGAGAAAAGCGAGGGTTGGAAGAAGACAAGTCTATGTTTAGGAGAGCAGCACAGACCTCCGTTTCTCCTCAATGTGAGAGACAGCGACGCGTCGATTTTAGATCTCACCTTTTGTCGTTTGTCATTTTTCTATTGTTCCCTTCTTGTCGTCTCCGTTTTTTGCCGGAGTTGTTCGATTTCTCGTTAATATCAGTTGATGTTGAGTTATTATCGTATTTTAATAAGTTATTGCATGTTTTTTACGCAGTGTCTACCTACAGGCCTCAACGCCACTAATTTTGAACCATAATACATAGTTAATAAATAAAAGTAATGGAAACAACAAGTAACGAAACCGTTCGAGCTAGATAAAAAAACGTCTAGAATTTTCTAGAATTTTCTAGAATTTTTTCAACTACCTTACGTAAACAAATTTTAATCTACTCCTTCTAGATGATTCCACAATCATCCCGTTCTCAACCTTAAACGTGTGCCTATCTCACAAAATATCGTTACATTTCATAAATCCTGGGGCCATTGGCTATTGACTATTGGTTATTCTCAGTTCGTCTGTACTATAAATATACCGCTATCTTCGTTTTCTCAGTGTTTTGTAATTGACTCAATTCCCCTTTTCTTTATACATTTTCTTATTACACAAACAAACTTAACTTAACTTATTACATTATTATACAAACTACATCATTATGGATAGTACACAATTCACAGATAGAGCATTAGAAATTGTTCAAAATGCTCAAAAACTATGTCAACAAAATTCAAATGTTCAAATTGTACCACTTCACTTCTTAGCTTCAATGATTCCTGAAAATGAAAGTCAACCAATTTATTTAAAGACAATTATTGAAGGTTCAAGATATGAGTGGGAACCTGTTAAAAGATTAATTAATTCAAATTTATTAAAATTAGCTTCAACTTCTGGTTCAAATATCGAACCTGGTATGTCTGCTTCTGCTGCAAGTATAATTAACAATGCTGAAAAAATTAAAAAAATTCAAAAAGATTCATACATCGGTCAAGATCATATCTTAAGTGCTTTATTAGATGACTCTTCAATTCAAACATTATTCAAATCTTTGAGTATTAAAGTTGATACTTTAAAGCAACAAATTTTAAACTTAAGAGGTAATCAAAGAATTGATTCTAGACAAGCAGATTCATCTGAAGAATATGAATTTTTATCCAAATATGCAATTGATTTGACTGAACAAGCATTACAAGGTAAAGTTGATCCAGTTATTGGTAGAGAAGAAGAAATAAGAAGAGCAATTAGAATTTTATCAAGAAGGGCCAAATCAAATCCTTGTTTAATTGGTGATCCTGGTGTTGGTAAAACTTCAATTGTTGAAGGTGTTGCTCAAAGAATTATTAATAATGATGTTCCATCTGTTTTACAACATTGTAAATTATATTCTTTAGATTTAGGTGCTTTAAAGGCAGGTGCAAAATATCAAGGTGAATTTGAAGAAAGAATTAAAGGTGTTTTAAATGATATTGAAAATTCAAAAACAATGATTATTTTATTTATTGATGAAATTCATATGCTTATGGGTGATGGTAAAGCAGATGCTGCTAATTTATTAAAACCTGCTTTAGCAAGAGGTCATTTCCATTGTATTGGTGCAACAACTATCTCTGAATATAGAAAATATATTGAAAAAGATGGTGCATTTGAAAGAAGATTCCAAAGAATTGATGTCAAAGAACCAACTGTTGCTGAAACTGTTGCAATTTTAAGAGGTTTACAACAAAGATATGAAATTCATCATGGTGTTAGAATTTTAGATTCTGCTTTGGTTGCTGCTTCTCAATTAGCTTCAAGATACTTAACTTACAGAAAAATGCCAGATTCTGCTGTTGATTTAATTGACGAAACTGCTGCTGGTGTTGCAGTTGCAAGAGATTCAAAACCTGAAGAATTGGATTCTTTAGAAAGAAAACTGGAGTTACTAGAAGTCGAAATTAATGCTTTAGAAAGAGATAAGGATGCTGATGATTCAACTAAGGATAGATTAAAGCAAGCTTATAAAAATAAACAAGAATTAGAAGAAGAATTACAACCATTAAGAGAAAAATATTCACAAGAAAGAGCTGGTCATGAAGAATTAACTACTGCAAAGAGAAAATTAGATGAACTAGAAATTAAAGCTCAAGATGCTGCAAGAAGACATGATACTGCAACTGTTGCTGATTTAAGAATGTTTGCAATTCCAGATCTTGAAGCAAGAATTGAACAATTAGAAGAAGATGTCGAACAAGAAGAACAATCTGCTGAATTTTTAGTTAAAAATGTTGTTGGTCCTGATCAAGTTGCTGAAACTGCTGCAAGATTAACTGGTATACCAGTCTCAAAATTAACTCAAGCTGAAAATTCAAAGTTAATTAATATGGAAAGAGAATTATCAGGTGCTGTTGTTGGTCAAGGTGAAGCTGTTAAAGCAGTTTCAAATGCGATTAGATTATCAAGATCTGGTTTATCAAATCCAAATCAACCATCATCATTTTTATTTTTAGGTTTATCTGGTTCAGGTAAGACTGAATTGGCTAAGAAATTAGCTGGTTTCTTATTTGCTGATGAAAATGCAATGATTAGGATTGATTGTTCTGAATTAATGGAAAAACATTCTGTTTCAAAATTAATTGGTACAACTGCTGGTTATATTGGGTTTGAAGAAGGTGGTATGTTAACTAACCAATTACTGAGAAAACCATACACAGTTATTTTATTTGATGAAGTTGAAAAGGCAGCACCTGAAGTTTTAAATATTTTATTACAATTATTAGATGATGGTAGAATTACTGCAGCAAATGGTACTCCGGTCAATTGTTCAAATGCTATTGTTATTATGACATCTAATTTAGGTGCACAATTCATTAATCAAGCAAAAATTAATAAAATTACACCAGAAGTTAGAGATCAAGTTATGAATGTTGTTAGAGGTCATTTTCGTCCTGAATTTTTAAACAGAATTTCAGCCACTGTTGTATTTAACAAATTATCAAGACATGCAATTTCAAAGATTATCACAATCAGATTAAAGGAATTGGAACAAAGATTTGAATTAAATGGCAAACATTTTGCATTGAAATTAGATGATTTAGCATTAGCTTATATTTGTAAACATGGTTATTCACCAGATTTAGGTGCAAGACCATTAAACAGATTAATTACAAATGGTATATTAAATCCTTTAGCTGTTATGAGCTTAAATGGACAAATTCAAGATAAAGAAGATATTAACATAACTGTTGACGGTAAAGGTTTGAAAGTTATTCCAAATCATGAACCAACTGGTGAAGGAATGGATGTTGATGCAGTTGAAAATTGGACTGATGATGCAGATGATGACGATGATTATATGGATGGTGTTGTTGATTTAGATTAATTTTAATTGTAATTTTAATCTTTTTTTTGTGTATAGTTTAACATTTTATGAGTATTTTTAATCAATCAAAATAGTAGTTTTAAAGTTGATTTGTAGTTACAATTAATTGAAGTAGAAATCCCATAAGTAAAATTGAATTCGCAAGGGTAATTTGCAATACAACACGGAAACACATGACAAACCTTTTTGTTGTGTTTTGCGACAACAGTAGTTGTTGTATGATTTATTATCTTAATGAGTTATAACTCTTTGAGTATTACAAATTTTGAGTCTATCTTTACCAAATGTACTAAGTTTTACATGTTAATTCTTTTAGAATGCTTGCATTAATAATAATTCATTATTTTCCTAATGTATGGAATTTGTTAAAAATAAAGATCTTAATCATTTTGAAATTTTACTTAACCAAAAAATCACGCAAACTCAAAAATTTAACATTGTTATAAAACAACGCTTCTGTGTATAAAGTAATGTTACATTTTGAAGATTACATGTATGTATGAGTGTTCAAATAAAAATTAAGGTGTACAAACTATTTCAGCAAAAAAGCTGTGTAAGAATTGGTGTAACGACGTTGATCCAGGCATGAAGCTTGTCCGCGTTTTTAGTTTCCCCAGTTTTTCATCGTTAATTCAAATAAGTACGCTTATATTATTTTTATTAGTTTGTACAGGATTGATTGAAGTTACTTATTTTATATCTATACTCCATACACATAAGAGCTGACACTAGGTATTCAAATTGTTCAAAAAGCTATTAAAAGAAAGTTATCTGTAGTCCGTTACTCGCTTACAATATTTAATATTCCATTTCATTTAAATTTGAAATTTGACGTGAAATAATCGTACCGCGATATGGCACATGCAAAACTTAAATGCATTTTGGGCTGTTAACCGTACAATTCGTTTTCATTTCTTAAAATAGTTTTACTGCATAATTATAGAAAGCATAATACGACCATATTTGCCAATTAATATAATTTTCATTCAACGGATTTAAGTTTATTAAGGAAAATGCAATATTTTGGTAGGGCAATTGGATCAGTTTCCAAAACTTGGAATTCAATCAATCCAGCAACATTGTCAGGCGCAATTGATGTTATCGTTGTTCAAAATGAAAATGGCGAACTGCATTGTTCACCATTCCATGTCAGATTTGGTAAGTTTCAATTACTGAGACCATCACAAAAAAAGGTTAAAATTATAGTTAACGGTGAAGTTACTGATATTCCAATGAAATTAAATGATGAAGGTGAAGCATTTTTTGTTTTCGAAACTGATGGTTATGTTCCAAAACATTTACAAACATCTCCCGTCATTAGTGCAGCAAGTTCACCAAGTAATTCGCCTAGGATTTCAACAAATGGTACAACTAATGAAGAATTAGAATACTTAGATATTGGTGAAGGTGTTTCGGATTCTAATTTGAATTTGCCTAGTGGAGAATCTGAGAATGGTGAAGATGATAAAATATCAGTCAGCTCGCCAGTCCTTTCACCGACAACAAAAACAGCGAACAATGATAGATTAGGCAGTATGTCACCAATTGAAAGGGCCAAAAGTATTTCAATGAAACTAAACATACCATCAAAAGTTGAAGCAAATGGTGATATTTTACTAGATATGCATGGTTATAAATCAGATAAAAAAGATATTCATGATACTGATTTGTTAGTTAAGCAATTATTGCTAGAAGAATTTGGTGATGATGTGGATATTAAATCTATGATGAATAAAGATTTAGAAGGTAATATCAGAATTGTAACATCTGAATCAACTTTTAGCGATTCAGTTAATTCATCCACCCATAATTCTTCGACAACGTCCAATGAAAATATTAATGAACGCTGTAAGAATATTCAACTACCATCACCAACTGAAAAATCTTCAACTGATGATAGAATTGATAATGTAGAATTTGATAAGTTAAGAGCAGATAGTAGCTCAATTTCATCAATTGATAATGATTTAACTGGCTATGTTAAAAGTAAGGATGTTCATTTCAAAACATTAAGATTGTCAAGTGAACAATTAAAATGTTTATCATTAAATTATGGAGAAAATGATATAACATACAGTGTTAATGAAGGTAAATCAATTGTTACATGTAAATTATTCTTATGGAAAAGATCAACACCGATTGTTATTTCAGATATTGATGGTACAATTACAAGATCAGATGCATTAGGTCATGTTTTAACAATGCTAGGTAGAGATTGGACACACGAGGGCGTTGCTAAACTTTTTGAAGATATTGAATTTAATGGATATAATATAATGTATCTTACGGCAAGATCGGTCGGATTGGCTGACACAACAAGATCTTATTTACAAGGTGTAGAACAGGATGGATATAAGTTGCCAATGGGACCAGTTATTTTATCACCTGATAGAACGATTGCTGCATTAAGAAGGGAAATTGTTTTAAAAAAACCAGAAGTTTTCAAAATGGCATGTTTAAATGATATTAGAACCTTATACTATCCTGATCAAACAAATCCATTAGAACATCATTCATTTTATGATTTTGATGAAGATTTAAATGAGTATGGTGATAATGGAGAAGGAGCGGAAGAGAAAGTGGAAGACGAAGAGGGAGAGGGTGAAGCTGATAAGAAATCAAGAAACGATGAAATCGATCAAAGTGGATATTTTGCAAATGACAATATTGATGTAACTTCAGACATTGATAGTGATGAATTTACAGATATCAATACGAATACAAATACCAATGCTTATTCAGCCTCCAATAGAATGAATGCTAACAGTATGGTGAATGGGTTAGGAATCAATGACCCTAATGTGGAGGCAATGGTTGATGAAACCAATACACCATTTTATGCTGGATTTGGAAATAGAATTACGGATGCAATTAGTTACAGGAGTGTTGGAGTTCCATCATCGAGGATTTTCACAATTAATCCAGATGGGGATGTTAAAATGGAGTTATTAGAAATGGCTGGATATAAATGTAGTTATGTTTCAATACTTGAATTAGTTGATCAATTCTTTCCACCTGTTGATATTAAGATTGAGAAAGATTGTAATGATAGTAAAGATATTAATGGTAGCAACAATACAATGAGTAATGCAAGAAATAAGTATACCGATTTTAATTATTGGAGGAGCCCAGATATTGATTTATCATTAATTAGTGATAGTGAAGATGAAGTTTGGAAGGATAATAAATTTGGAAATAATGACAATAGTGATTCCAACAGTTTTGTAGTTGAAACTAATAATGAAAATGTTGACAAGGAAAAGGAAGAAAGTTCAAAAGAAATTGGAGATAAAGAGAAAGATAACGAAGAAAAAGATAAAGAAAATGACGATGTTAAAAGTATTAATAGTAGATTTAGCTTTTTGATGAGATCACCACTGTCATCACCACGTAAAACGTTTAGTTATGACAGTGAGCATGAGGAAGATGAAGGGTTGGATATTATTGATAATGAGAATAAAATTGACATTAATGGTGGTAATAACTTCGAGGGGGAAGGAGAAGAAGAAGAAGGAGAGGAAGGAGATGAAGAAGGAAATGGTGATGGAGAATTGGAAGCAGATACATCATTCGTGGATGGTGAATATGATGAAGGTGATGAGAGTGATTCTGATTACATTTACGAAGAAAGCGGGGAAGAAGACGACGATGAAGATGATGACGAGGACGACGATGAAAACGGACTGACAGTGAACTCAGTGCAGGGTGTTGTGCCCAAGTTCGACCGCAGTGGCAGTGTTTCAGAGGTGAATCCGACTGCAGTGCATGGTCGTTTTGTGTAGAAAACATGGTGATTCCCGATTAGGAAATGGTGATTTCTCATTAAGTTTTAGTTTTGTCGATGTCAAACGAGGACGTTCTCCTCGAACGAGAACGTCATTCTCGAACGACGACGTCATCGCAAACGGGAAACGCAGAGATCAACTGCAAAAAAAACGTGAGCAATGAAAATGTGCGGCTCAAAAAATTAAACCCGAAAGAAAAAGAAAAAGACGAAAAAAAACAGAAAAAAAAACAAAAAAACAAAATTTGAAAAATACGCCAGCTCCTTGAAAAGGGCCTAAACCATGCCAAGCTTTTGTTTCTAATTAAAGACGTTTTGTCTGTCTCGTTTCCACCTGGCAATCCTGTGGCCGATATTCTCTTTTTGTATCCATCTTCAATACTGGACCTTTCCTGTCCAAAAATACATTTGAGTACCCTCCTCTCACCCCTTTACTCGTTTCCACACCCACCTAGTCTTCCTCCATACTTTCGTCTACAATATCATACACCCGATACAAGTATTCTCCATTATATCGATCATTATTTTGATCGCATATTAAAACTCACATTCCGGCTACTCTGTTGTTATATTCTTTGGTAACATCACAATATTCACAACAATGAATTCATCGAAAAGCTCCTTTGCTTTTCCTTCAAACGATCAGACCTATTTGAAGACTTCAACACCCAGTCATGACGCTATTCATAATGATAATAAGTCAAATGATTATTTTTCAATTACCAACACGGACGCCCATACTACCAATTCCAATACCAATGCCAGTTTATCATCAACTATAAATCCAACTCATAAAAGGGGTACTGAGAGTTCACTGTTTAACTCTGATGCAACTTTGGTCAACGATTGTTCTTTTCATTCAAGGGTACCTTCAATTAATTCCGATATTTCAAATACTTCAAATTCGACAAAATATGGCAAATTAAGTGAAATCCATGAAACTAGTAACAAAAACATCGATTCAGTTAATACTTCTTTGTTAAGCCTAAATCTAAATCCCAACACAAACTCCAATCCAAACTCAACATCTTCATCTTCATCATCGTCAACGTCATATGATAGTCCGTCGTCTGAAAATTTTACTTCTTCTCCTTTGCATTCAAATAGATCTTTACTGAATAGATCTAAACTTCATGGGTTAGGTCATAGACCTTCAAAAAGTGAGAATTTTTCTTTAAAACTATTAAAAAAACCTGATAAAAAGTCAATTAACCAATTAAACAATTTACAAGAAGAAGATGATAGTACACCATCAACTGATAACGACACCACTACCACCATCACTGGCAAAAAAAACAATGATCTCAATACTAAAAGTTCTAATAATAGTAGTAATAGAAAATCGTCTTTAAATTATTTTGATCCATTACCCTCAGCCCCAATTGATTCCAAGCATAATTTCTCGTTTATAAATAACAACACAAACCCATTTCCCTTCAACAGTAGTGCAAATAATGCACTTAATACCCCCTCACCTATATCAACATTATTTTCACCAAAATCAGCAGATTTCAATTTTTCAACTATCAGAAAATCAAGTTTACTATCACCAAATAATACCAATAATTCAACTAACCCATTACCACCATCAAGAAATTCATTAAAATTTAAATCGAATAAGATAAAGTTACCATTACATGTTAATTTATTACATTTATCAGATGCTGAAAATTTAATTCATAATTGGTCAAATTCAATTGGTAGTGATAACTTATCAAATCTATTAATAATTGATGTTAGACCGTTCCACGACTATTGTAAATCCCATATGACTAATTCAATTAATATTTGTTTACCTTCAACTTTATTGAAAAGATCAACTTTTACATTAGAAAAATGTATACAGACTTTATCCAATAAAGAAAAATCATTATTCAATAAATATTTCGAAAGAGAAAATTCAGATTTACCAATAGTTCTGTTTTACGATGATTACTCATCAACTGGTGACAATATTTCATCTTCAATTTTTTATTTAGCTGGTAAATTCATTCAAAATGTAAATTGGAGTTCTTCTCTTTATATTCTTGAAAATGGGTTTTCAAAATTTAATGAACAATTGTCTCTAAACTTAAGACCCCCAAATGCTTCAAATTTAATGATGTCTTTAGATGATGACTTAAGTTCAACTTCAATCAATTCTGAAACCTTTTCGCCCTCAACAACTGCTTCACCAAATTCTTTGATTTCTCCAGGTAACTTATTCACAAAGCATAAACCTTCATCTATTATACTACCTGAATCAAATTCCAGCAAATCTCCACTTGGATTGTCAAGATTTATATTACCTGCTAATTCAAACATGCCCGTTTTTAAGACAAGAAATTATGATGAGATACTTTCAAATAAGCCAGATTTATCAATTCATTTATTAACAGATTTATCAAGTGATGAAATTGCAAAGTTGCCTAAATGGTTAGTCAATATAGTCGGTGATGATTTGGGATCTTCCAAATTAACTGAAAAATTCAATAAATTGCAAATTGAGGAACGCACAAGGTTGAATAATGCACTAAATAAGAATAACACCACCACTAATGATAATGATAACAACAAGGTGAAGGACATTGATAGCTGTATTGACAATTGTAATAATTTTTTTCCTAAAATTTCATCAGGTGTTGAACTAGGCAGGAAAAATAGATATAAAGATATATTACTCTATGAACATGCTAGAGTTAGGCTTAATAATGATAACAATGATAACAATATTACCAATAATACTGATGATCCAAATGATTATATTAATGCATCATATATTTCATATCCAAAGTCAAAATTAAACTATATTGCAACTCAGGGTCCACTAAAGGAAACAATTGGAGATTTTTGGAAAATGGTTTATGATAATAAAGTCCCAATGATTTTTTCATTAACTCCACAATCTGAGAATCAAATTGAGAAATGTGCACCATTTTGGGAATCTGATGTCTTTTATTCAAATCATTTGAAAATTGAAATTAATTTACTTGAAACTTTGGATGATTTAAACTTATCATCTAAAACAAACGCAGAATGTGTTATACGTAGAATTTCAATTAAAATTGATAATTTGCCAGTAAGAGAGATTTTGCAAGTGCATATGATGAATTGGCCAGATTTTGGTATTGTTGTTTGTGAAGAAGATATTTTGAGTTTAATTGGAATGAAAAGGTTTATTTGTTCAACATTAAACATCATGGAAAACCCCGTTTTGGTTCATTGTTCTGCAGGTTGTGGTAGAACAGGTAGTTTTTGTGTTATTGATACAAGTATTGATATTTTATTAAACAACAATTCTGTTGATTCTTCAAGTGATTTAATTTATGCTATTACCTCAGTTTTTAGATCTCAAAGAATTTTCATGGTTCAAACTTTGAGACAATATATTTTAATCTATGACAGTATAATCAAATTTATTAAAATGAGAACTGATAGTATTAAAAATGTTAGTCAAAATGATGCTTTAAATAGTTATGGTTTAATTGATTGGAAAACTAAGGATCCAGGAATTCTGCAAAGATTTATAGATTCATACACATAAATTATAATAATGCCCTCCTTTAGAAATCAAAAAAAGTTAGATTAAAATAGTTAACAAATAAAAGAAAGAAAGAAACAAAAACACTAACATAAAAGTAAAATTAGTATTTATTATATAATTATTTTATTTTGAAAAAATAACAACTATATACCCTATATAATAATACTATATTATTATTCTATATTTAACCAAGAACTAATTCATAAATAATAACCAAAATATTAACAATAATTAAAGGAATACGTAGCAATGTACGGGTTGCACTTATTAAATTAATCAATCTCGCTTTAATTCCATCATTTGCACCAACACTACTACCACCACTATTCATGTTAAAATCCCCATATCCATATTGATTTGCAAATTGTGAATTATTATTATTATTGTTGTTGTGGTTGTTGTTGGTATTGGATTTTGCTGACCAACCTATACGTGCAAGAAATCTATCTTCACTGAGCACTGCGATTCCGTTGATAAAGAATAAAATTGCATAAAATAACGTTCCTATCCCAAACATTTTTGTTTGTTTATGTTTATTATTGATTAGGTTATATGTTTGATATAGATGAAAAGATAAAGTTTAAATTGACGTCTAAAGATCAACCTTTGCGCCTGAATTAAAAATGGAAATTTGAAATTTGATGCACATGATGAAATTCATGGACCTCTTCGCGTTTACTTAGCTGTGCTTTATTACCTATTATGCATTAACATGTAGACCGTTTATCTTTTACGTTTTTATACCTATATATCTTAAACTATGAAAATTTACTACCAATCATGCCTTTAATTGCATCACTTTTTGCATCTGATAACATTTTATCAAAATCATCACTTAAATCACCAAGATAATTATCAACATTGTTTTGAGCATTTTCAAACGTTGAGTTTGTATAATCTGAAATTCCATCCATCCAACCTTTTTTTGAATTATTGTGTTTTTTAATATTTAAACGTTTCGGAGTTTCCATTAATAAGGAATTTTGATGGATTGAATTTGGATTATAATATATCGGTTTAGCTGTACTTATATATGTGTAATTTGCAGGATTATAACATGAAACTTCCCATGATAATTCAGATTCTTCAGATGTCGATTTATTTGTTCTGTCATGTCCAACTAATAATAAATACAGTTGAGAATATGAAACACTTGGTGTATTTTTAAGCATTGGATTAGATCCCGGTCTCCAAGGAACTGTGATATTTTTTAAAAATAATGTATCAATTGATTTATTTGTTTCAATTGACATAATTGGGGTTCTAATTTTCAGTATATTAATTAATGATGCTTCAGTTTCACTAATTCTAACAAATATATCACCCAATGGTAAAATTGAGCTACCTGTTGCAAATTTTGGTTCAACCCTATATGGAATTCTCAAATTTGACATCTCCATTAATGATGGAATTGTTAATGATAAAATTGATCTACTGTTACCTAAAATAACAATCAAACAAAATGCAACTTTACCAGTTGTTGGTGATTTTGAGCCAGTAATCCCGATTCTAGAAACATCACCTTTGTTATATGATTTATGTGCAGTTTTCGAATTATTTTTAATAACTCTAATATCTGATTGTGATGACGTTACAACATATGGATAAACTTTATCACTTGAAATATCCCTTTTTAAATGTTCCAACGTTGGGATTAAGGGTCTACCAGTAATTGAATTGATGACAATAATTGACTTAATTTCATCATCATTTGAGTCAATTTGTGCAACAAATTTAACTCTAAAACTACCCGGTAATCCAGATATTTCATATGTTAATAATCTACCAATTTTTGTACCAACAAACATTATAATTTTACCTTGATTTGGACTTTCAATAGTGAGTCCATAGCCGAATTCAACACATGTTGCCTGTGTTGGAATTGATAATCCCTTATCCTTCAGTATTTCGTTATAAATAACAATTCCATTTCTTCTATCAATGAGTAATAGTCTACCTGATTCATAACCAATTGCAACAAATCCTAAATTACTTGTACTTAATGAAGTGATTGATCCATTATCTAAAGATTTAATCATTAATTTGGGCATAAATCCCTTTTTAATATTTGATGGTGCCCTATCTTGAATGTTAATTAATGCTTTACCACTTTTTTCCATTGAAAAACTTTGTAAATTTGTAGGCATATTGTTAACAATTCTTGGGTTATAATTTTTATTCATTTGATAAGCAAATACTAGAGCATCCCCATTATTTAAACTACATGCAATTTCAAGAGTTTCTGCAGCAAATGATACGTGTTTAACCGTTACACTATCATCATCTTTTTGCACAAGTTCTGAAATATCGATTTCGAAAACATTACTACTATCTAAATCACCTTCTGATGAATTCCATAATCTCACAAACCCATTTTCATGACCTGTAATTATCAATGATCCTGCATCTGCTTTGTATTTTGGCCTACACGGTATACCACCTTTTAAAATAGAATCAGGTAGTTGATCTGAGCTTTTAACAGTTGTCATACTATTTAAGATTCTGCGATCTAAATATGATGATGACGAACATGTAATTTTTGGATTTAACCACGATATTGTTGATGGAAAATATTTTGCCTTCGTTGACATGTTTCCTTCAGGATAATGTAAAAATTTTATGGTTCCATCACTCATTATAACTGAAATTAGTTTCGAATCATGACATCCATCAAAATATGGTGAGGCTTCACCCAATGGTATAAAATCAACAATTGATGCATTTGAATGAATTGCAAAAATTCTCTGTTCTCTTGGTTGAGCATAATATTTTGACATTTGAGAATATGAGGTTAATGAATATGAAATCATCTTACCAAAATCCATTCTAATTAGTTGGTGATAACCATCAGATGAATAACCATCACCACCTAAAATTAATAATGATGTTTTTTCAGGATTTTCTTCACATAACCATTTAATAGTTTTAATTTTTGTCATTCTATTTTTATTAATTTTTTGTTGCTTACCAGTTGGTTGATCGACATCAATATCAAATAAAGTTCTAGCTAAAAGTTTTTCACCTGTTTTTGCATCCCAAAATACAATTGAATTGTCAGCATGAACACTAATGCAATGTAAACCATTTGGATGCCATACATTATGTAATATTTTAGGATAATAGTAACCTTCAGAATCATATTCATACATTGAATTTTCACCACCAGGTGCAGTTTTAGGAACCTTATAAACTAAATTTTGAATGATTGAATTTTCAACTAGATTGTAAACAACCGTAACTTTTGAATATGAAATTAGTAAAGTACCAATATCTCTGGGATGTATACTTAAAGATGTAACTTCTGAACCAACATCTAATTTAAAAACAGAACTTTGTTGTTCTCTTAAATTCAAAATAGTATCTTTCCCAGTTTCGATATTAAAAGCTCTAACCAAACCATTTTTCAGTCCAATAAAAACAAATTCTAGTGAATAATCACACGCATACGCAGTAATTGGTAATTTTGCAATACATGTATGAATAACCTTTTTGGTTAATAATGAAACAACGAAAATACTATTTGCTGAATCAATTGCAATTAAATAAATACCTTTAATAAATCTTAAAATACTAATTGGACTAACTGATTCAATTGTGATATCAACATTAACTCTAGATTGTCCAAATATATAAAGTTTATTAAAATGTGTTATCACTGCCATTAATGATTGTGTTGAATCAAATGCCAAAGTTTGCACATTTCCAACAATACCATATTTTTGAAGTTCATAAACTCCATAAGGCATGTTCTCTAAGCCGGCTGATAGGTTTTCACTTGAACGAAATTTAGGGATTGGAATATTTGATGTTTTCAAAGAATTTAATGTAACTTTTGGATTATTATTACTATCTAATGAGTTCCCAAAATTTAAGTTTGGACTTGCTGGATAATAATCTCTTGTATCAATTTCATCATCATTTTTTTTCAATGGATTTTTAATTGATTTTAAAGGATTCTTAATTGTTAATCTGTTATGAGTTTGTGAATCTATTGATTGTGAATTGCTACTAATATTATCAGATGATGGTGATGAATCAATTGCGGCTGGTGTACCAACTGATTTTTTTTTCCCCCAGGGTGATTTAATATTCAGATTTAAATTCAGGTTTAAGTCTGGAGTTTGTGGTGTTTTGTTAAACATATTAGATCTGTTAATTAACCTGTTGGGTTTGTATTATAGTGATCGCCCTTAACAAAAGGTAAAGTTATTTCATCTTGATAATAGGATGTTTTTATTTTCCTGTTCGGATGCTGTGTGAGAAGATTTTATAAATTCAAGATTTAGGATTTAGTCTTTTAACCGGTTCGTACGTACGGTAATTTTTTGAATCCACATTTTAAATTATATGCTGTAATTCATACAATTCGTTTAATTACACATGATATAAATATTGTTTCAAAACGAACATTGTAAATTACTTGAAATGTTTCAAAAATTAGCACCAGCTAACAAAGAAGCTGCACTTTTTGCATCAACATTTGAAATTTCATCATTAATATCATTATTACTTTTGTTTTGACTTGAGTTTCGACTTAATGTTTCAGAATGAGATTTTTTAGGTCTTGAATTCCAAGAATCTTGTTGTGCTTTCACATTATTTCCATTTGTTATCGAAGTTGGTAAATCCTCTCTACCCAAACGGCCTAAAGAGTCTTGTTGGTTAATCAATCTATTATTCATTAATAAATTAAGTTTTTTACGTTCTTGCATTATTTGTTGTTTTGCTAAAATTTTGAAAAGTTTTTTAGCACTTAGAACCATATAACTAATGTATTCTTTTGATTCAATTAACATTTCATAAGTTGTTCTTTTAACTTGATATCTTAATTCTTTTTCGTAATTGTTTGATGCTTCTAATGATCGAATTGCCTCATCAACTTTCAAAGGGTCAATGGTTGACTTCATTTTCAATTTTGTAATAGTTGAGTGTTTTTTCTTTGTTATTTCTTCTGCATTAATTAATTCTCTCATTAGTAAATGTCTGTTTGTAAGTGATTCTTTAATATTATAAGAATCGTCACTAATTTGTTTGAAAAATCTAATTAATTCAGAAATAAAACTAACATTTTTGATTAAGTCAGTTTCATTGAAGATTGAAGAGAATTTATTGAATTTTTTCCAGACTTTTGACATTTCATTTGAACTTTCTAAATTTGATAAATCCCCCAACAATACAATGAATTCATTATTATAAAACGCATATTGTCTTTGATATTTTAAACATCTTTCTAATTTTTCCAATAGTTTTTGACAACTTAAATAGACTTCTTTAATCATTGGTCTATATCGAGCTAAATATTCACAACTATCATAAGGTGGTTGGAATTGTTTCAAAGTTTTTCTTTTTATACCAGTGGCAATGACTGAGTTATTTGAAGGTTTTGTTTTTGAAGGAACATAATTGAAGTCGCTTTGTTCAAAAAACAATGAAAATTCTTTATTTTTAATTAAGATTGGATTACAACAAATTCTATTAAACCAATCTTGAAATGAATTAGTGACAGATGTAACAAATTCTGGGGACATTGGAGTGTATAAAGTTGAAACTGTTGGTAATGCTGGTACAAAGACTTCAATATTATTGTAAATGAGATATTTATATAAAGATTCAATTTCTTTATAAGTTCTTCTAACATTTTTATAAATGTCTTTACGAAAAGTTGAATTTTTAGTAACTTTTGCATTGAATTTAAAAATCGGATTTTTTTGAGTACTTGTACCATTTGCTTCAATTTCTTGAATTTTAATAATTAGCTGGAACTTATCTTTATGTAATCTTTCAGACAAATATTTCTTCAAATCTAATTCTGTTGGGAATTCATTAAATTCAGATTTAATCGTCGTACTTGTAGATGGAGCAGATGCATTATTGGTCTTTGATATTGAAGCATTATCATTTATTATTGTTTTATTTGGATTGTTTTCTTCCTCACTTTCCTCATCATTAGCATCTTCACTAGCATCATCATTATTAGATTGTTGATAAGGAGTAGGAGTTACTATACTGCTTTCTGCAAATGGATTATTATCAAAGTCATCAGGATCATAAGGGACAGCAGAAGCCATTGTATCTGATTATCCTGGTTGTGTTTAGTGGTCTCCTTGTGTGGGTTTGCGATAAAAGAAAACGCCACCTCATAGACCTCCATCTCCTATTCTACAAAATACAAATTGCAGAACGAAAAAATGCAAATTTGGGAAGGGGCTCCACACAAAAGATGAAAAGTTAATTTTCATACACGTGAAACGCCAGGTGTCCAACCATTAGAACTTACAGGTTTTGAGCTTTGAGTAAATCGTAAAGTCGTTAATCATTAAATATGTATATATATATATATGTATATAGAGGGAAAATTTAGGATGGTAAACAAAAAAGGTAAGAAAATGGGGTATAAGTAAATAAATAAAATCCTTCAATAAATGTTCATAAATGGATTAATTTTTGATAATTGAGAATTGATAATTAGAATAGTTAACAACTTGATATATATTTAGACAACTTCAGCAGGGACATCTTCAATTGGATTATCGGAAATACATTTATAAGTAACGTTGATCCAAGGATTACTTGAATTTGATTCAATGTCAATTTCAACTTTCCAGTGGTCTCTCATTGTAAATTCAGAGTCATCAAACCCGTGATTTGACTCATCTTTAAAATGCCATTTACGAACACTTGAAGTCCCATACATGTTTGGAATTAGTTCTTCACCATCTTTGGTGAAATCATAATCAATTCCAGACATTTTTTTGATATCCGGTAATAAATGTCTCTTGACATGATGTTGAAGATGTCTTCTAAACTTCTTATTTAAAGAATTCATTTGAGGTTTGATTTTATCTTCATTACCCTTGGTTTGATTAACAATGAAAGGAGGTAAATATTTAACATGAATGTTCAAATTATCAAATTCATTATCCCAAGATTCATCCATGATATATCTTTCGAAATCCTCTAAACTTTCGAAAAACATTTCCTTTGAGTTTCTAATTTTTGGCGCCTTTTCTAGATGTTCAAGATGAACAGGTTCCATATGAACCGGTCTTTGATTTTTCTTCGCCATTGTGACACTAGTGTAAGATAAGATAATATAGTATTAGAGCGGGTTGTGTTGTGTTAAAAGTGAATATTTGTTTAGTAGAGTGTGATGCCCAAACATGAAATATGCAAGATGCAAGATGCAGCACAGGACCAGACATGGAGAAGCCCAGTGCTTTATAGTCATCCCAGTGTGATATCGTTGACCAACCCCCATCGATTCCCTGGCGTGACCACATCAACACCGGGAGCAGTTCCCACCCCCGCCCGCCCAACAAAAGGGTCATCCCCACAACAACCGTCTCTCTCCACCCGCCGTTTACCTGCTTCCCTACTTCCTTGCACCACCGTCTCCGCTCTGCTCCACAACCGCCCGTTCCCACTTTTCTCCACCAAAGAATAGTACGGCCACTACAGGACGTCTGTACAACTTGAACTTTACTGTGCCAGAGTGGTGTAGTGGATAAGTTTACAACTCCACACACAGGTCCGTTTAAATTTTTGCGCTGAGCCCCTACTTTGCGTCGATCGGCTCTATATATATTCGAACGTGTACAATACGTACGACACGGTAACTTCACGATCTTTAAAGTACCCCCTACATATCGTAGATTGTTTATCCAATCACCAAATCCACTTGCGGTTATGGAATTGCTTCAGAATCTTATGAGTGCACCTCAAAGTGCCACCGAAAAGGAAGTGGATGATAACATAACTACCATTGTCGATAGATTATCTCATGCAACTTTGGTTTCTGATAGACGTGGTGGTGTTTTAGCTTTGAAAAGTTATAGTAGACAATACAGGGAAATTGTTATTGCTAAAGGTTCAAAACAATTGTTCACAACGTTGAAAAATGATAGTTTTGATAGTGATATTGTTAAGGCAATATTGGAAACCTTGTTAATTTTATTCATTAGAGGTGAAGGTAACAATGATTTAACAAGAGACTGGATTAATTCTCAGTCAAGAAATAAAAATGGTAAATATCCTTCACCTTCAATCTTAATTCAAAATGTCAAACCTGATCAATTTTCTCTTTGGATTGCTGATGAATTAACTCAACATGTTTCAAATTTGGAGTTACTTATTGAATTTTTAGAATTTGATGACGTTCATATCAAAATCTATTCTTTACAATTATTACAAGCCTTAACTTCAACTAGAAATAAAAGAACTCAAGAATTAATTTTAAAATCTCCGACTGCAATTTCAAATTTATGTAAAGTTTTGGATGATACTTATGAACCAATTAGAAATGAAGCAATTTTATTATTAATGGGGATAGTTAAAGATAATTTTAATTTGCAAAAACTTGTTGTTTTCGAAAATACTTTTGATAAATTATATAAAATTATAAATGAAGATGGTGGTATTCGAGGTACGATTGTTGTTCAAGATTGTCTTTCATTAATTTCAAATTTACTAAATTATAATTCTTCAAATCAAAAATATTTCATCGAAACAAATTGCTTAAATCAATTAGTTGAATTAGTTAATCAATGTATTGATATATCTTCAAATAATCCCAATTGGAATAGTCAAAGACTAGATAATTTAATTACAACTTTAGAAACTTGTAGATTATTTGTTGTTAAAGATACTCAAAATATTGAAAATGCTCAAGATTCTTTGGTTGATAGTGGCATAATGCTATCCTGTTTGAAATTAATATTTTCTTTGAATATTCCTAATGACTTAAGAGTTATTTCATTATTAACAGTTTCTGATATTATTAGAGGTAATAATGAAGTTCAATTTAAATTCTCTCAAGTCGATGTCCCTTATTTAGATCCAAGTTTACCATCATCTGCTCAAAAATTTGAAGATATTGTACCAATAACGGTTGCCCTAGTAAGCTGGTGTTTACATGTTAATTCTGTTCATTGTTTTGACATTCGATCCGCCGCCTCTTACACGTTGCATGCTTTTTTCAAAGATAACACTGAGGCTAAAATTGCTTTCATTGATGATCAAATTTATACTTTTAATGAATTAAATGGTATAGAAAATCCAACTATTGTTGATGGAAGGGAAGAAGAAATAAATGGGCATGACAATACAGAAATAGAGGAAGCTAATAACACCATCAAGAAAAATAAGGCGACTCTTGAAAAATTACTGCCAAGTGATGAAAGATCTCCATCAATAGAATCAATTGATTCCTTACCATTGGAAAAATTAGATACTGATCCATCATCGATTGATGTAAACAATCTAGAATCTAAGGCAAATATATTTCAAACTTTAATTCAAGTTGATAATTTCAAATTAAATCCTTACAAAATTTGGTTTACTTCTATTATTTTATTGTATATTTTTGAGGACTATGCTGAAGCAAAATCAAAGGTACTTTTAATAAATTTGGGAAATGAAGATGAAGATGAAGATGTGATTTCAATTGTTTCTGCAATTGCTCAAGCTTTATGTACGTCATTGAAGCAATCAGATATCAGAGTTCCAATTGCTTATCTTATGTTATTGTCACAATGGTGTTGGGAAAGCTATGAAGTAATTGATGAGTTTTTGAAAGATTCTTCAATTTTAGATCAATTAATTGCATATATTGTTGATTCGTCAAATGAAAGTGAATTAGTTCAGGGTTTAATTTCATTCTTTCTATCAATTATTTACGAATTTTCAAGAAAATCGTCACCAATTTCTCGTGAACAATTACAATCACTGTTTTCTAAAAGAATTGGCGTTCATTCATTAAGCCTGAAAATCCAACAATTTATAAATAATAAATTTGTCATGAATTTCAAGGATTTAGATTGGATAAAACCTTCAAGAGATGAATCTGGTTTACCCGAAGTTTATTTTGATGAAATTTTTATAAATTTAGTTCATGATAATTCTCAAAGAATGACGAAATCAATTGGTAAAGATCCTAAAATTGAACCAATCAAAAAATTAAATTATTCTGCATTTGAAGATATTCAAGAAAAATTGTTAAGCCTGAGCGATGAATATTCAAGATTTAAGGCCGATTCTACTCAAATTTCAACTGCACAGTCAAAAGAAATTGAAAAGTCTTTAAAAGATTTTAACGAATTATCAACAAAATATGAAAAGGTTTTGAATGACACGGAAGAACTAGAAAATGAAAAAGATAAATTATTAAAAAAATTGACTTCATCGGTTTCAGAAATTGAAAAATTTAATGCATTAACAAAAACTTTAGAATCAAAAATATCCGATTTAACTAAAAATTTACATGAAACATCAACAAAGTTGAAAAAATTAGAAACTGAAAATAAACAACTTGAGGAAAGACTTGGAACATCTGAAAATTTAAAATCAACTGCTGAAAATGGTATTAATAAAATGAATAGAGAGTTAATGAATTTAACAAAGGAAAAAGTAACAAGTGAAAAGAAAGTTGTTTCCTTAGAAAAGGAAATTTCTCAGATTCAAAAATCTTTAATTAAAGCAAAACAGGACTTATCAACATATACGACACAAAATAATGAAGTAATTACAAAATTAGAATCTAATGTTAGATCATTGACTACTGATTTGAAAAAGGCAAAAGATGATTATAATTCATTAAACTTATCAGCTTCTTCAAAAGATAAAAGATTAAATGAGTTAGAGAAACAATCGACTGAATTATTAAGTAAACTGAAATCAGCTGCTGAAATCATTGAAAATTTGAAATCTCAGAAAGATTCTTCAAATACTGAACTATCCGAATATAGAGAAAAGTATGTCAATGAACTAAAAGATTTAAAGTCAACCTTATCTAATTTAAATGAGGAAAAGACTAAATTGATCCAGGAAAAACAAGAGTTAAATGATAAGTTAGAAACATTACAGGAAGAATTAACTTCAACATTTGAAGATTTCACATCTTTGCAAGAAGAAAGTTCTAAGGAAATCGATACGTTAAATAATACAATTGATAGTTTATCTGAAGGTTTTGAACTAAATGAGCAGAAAAATAGACAACTGGAATCAGTGAATTTTGAATTATCAGAAAAAGTTGAAATTTTAGAAAAGAAACACAAGTTAATAATTTCACAATATGAAGGTAATATTAATCAGCTGAAAGATCAACATTCTGCTGAAATTGTCAAATTAAAGGACGAAATTGAATCTCATGTTTTAAATAAAGATAAGCTGGAAGCTAGTATAAAAGAATACTCCGAAAACACAACATCTTTGAATCATAATGTAATCGAAAAACAGACCTTATTAGACTCCTTAACTAAAGAAAAAGAATTAATCAATTCTAAACTTGAACTTCTAAAATCTGAAAATGAAATGCTTGAGAATAAATTATCTGAAACTAATGATTCAAATAATTCAGAGATTTCAAGTGTTAACAAATCACTGGCTGAAGCAAAACTAGAAATTGAATCTAAATTAAAAGAAAATCATGAGTTAACTGAAAAATTATCAAATTTAGAAAAGTCAAAGAATTCTGAAGTAATCAAATTGAATAATTCTATAGCCAAATTAAATACTAAAATTAATGAGTTTACAATTAAAAAAGATAAATTAAAAGATGAAATTGTAGAATCAAAGAAAATATTAGAGTCTGAAAAATCAAACGCAGTATTGGAAATCAAAAAATTGAATGAATTAGTTGAGAGTTTGAAAAATGATAAATCTCTACTAAATAAACTGTTTAATACTGAGAAACAAGAAAAGGAAATTAAATTGAACGAGTTAGAATCAAAAGTATCTGAAATTAATGATCAATTAAAATCTACAAATTCAAAACATTCTGTGTTACAACAAAAACATGATAAACTTTCTAAAGAAAATAATGATCAAATTTTTAAGTTAACTGATGAAATTAATGCAATTGAAAAACTAAAATCTGATGTTGAGTCTAAGAATGTTTTAATTAATAAAGAGTTAGAAGATTTGAAAAAGTTTAAAGAATCAGAAATTGCAGAATTAACCGAGAAGATAGATTTAGTCAACACATCATTAAATAACAAAACCAATGAACATTCAACATTGCATTTAGATTTTGAATCGTATAAAAAGGAAAGAGCACGTGAGTTGAATGAATTGAATGAGACACTTAAAACAATTCAATTATCATTAGAAGAAAGTGAATCTAAAGTTTTAGAAAATGAGAAGTTATTAGATGATGTCAAAACTGCTAAGGAAAAGGCAATTATTGATTTAGAAACTGAATTGAAGGTTTCTGTTAAATCTTTAGAAGCTATTGATGTTGAAAAATCAGAATTAAGTTCTAAACTTTTAAAATTAGAGGAAGCTAAAGATATTGAAATTTCTAAACTAGAAACTAAATTAAAAGAAACATCTAAATTAAATGATGATATTTCATGCCAAAAGAGTTTACTTGAAACCAAATTAAAGGAATTAAAAAAGTCTAATGATTTAGAAATCAATAATTTAAAATCTGAAAACATTAAAATTGAAAACGAATTAAAGTTACTCGAGTCTTCCTCTTTATCAACTATTAAAGAGTTAAAAAACGCCGAAGAAAAAAAATCAATTGAAATATCAGATTTAAAATCTTTACTTTCAAAAGCAAACTCTGACCTTGAAGTTAGTTCAAAAGAAGTTATCAAACTGAAAGAATTGGATGCAGTTAATATATTCAAGATTAATGAATTAACAAAAGACCTGGAATCTATTCAAATAAAGTTAAAAGAAGCCGAAAATGCAAATTCCAAAATAACTCTAGAGTTTGAAAAATTTAAAAATGATAATAATTTAAAAATCAAATCATTAGAACATGAAAAGAAAAATTTATCAGCATTAATAAAATCAAACGATGAATTATATGATAATTTAAAATCTGAATTTGATTCATTCAAAAGTTTAAAGATTGAAGAAATAAAAGCATCAAATGAACAAATTCAAAATTTGAGTGATATCCTAGAAAATACAAAAATTTCAAATTCAAAACTTGAAACTACATTTTTATCATTAAAACAAAGCACATCTAAAAAAATTGACCAATTAAAGGAACAATGTAAATCATCTGATGAAAAAGTTAAAGCTTTAAGTGATGAAAAAGTGATTTTAAATTTAGAGATTGATAAGTTAACTCATGACCATAATGCATCAACTACTTTATTAAATAATCAGATTTCGGTATTGGAAGATGAATTAAATGGTCTTAAATCAACACACTCAGATACCGATAAAGAGTATGGAACATTTAAAGTTGATTCTAAGAATAAGTTTGATGCTTGTAAATCTGAGTTGGATTTTTTGAAGACCAAATATGATGCTACTGAAAAATTATATAAAAAGTCAATGAATGAATTGAATTTACAGAAAAAGAAATTAGATGAATCAATTGAGCAATTCAATTCAGAAATTTTGAATTTGAAATCAGAAGCAAAGGAAAATTCAACATTAATCGATAAACTTATAACCGAAAAGAGTGAGATTGAACAACATTTGACTGAAAAATCATCTGCTTTGAAGGAAGATTTGAGTTTGAAAGAATCTGAATTAGATGCTGTTAACTTAGATTTAACCAAATCTGTCGAAAATTTAAAACAGTTAAAGAAAGAAAAGAATTTGGAGATTGCTAATTTGAATAATCAAATTTCTGGACTAAATGAGCAATTGGAAAATGCTACTGTTTCAAAGGGAAAACTTGAAAAAAGGTTGAAAAAAGCTGAAAGTGAAGAAGGTTCCAAAATTTCTGATTTATCAACTGAGATATCAGATGCTAATGCAAAACTTGATCAAACTACTAAAGCGAAAAACAATTTATCGAAAGAATTTGATACTTTGAAAACTACATCATCATCTGAAATTAATCATCTAAAAACAAAACTTGATGGTCAACACAAGTTAACTGAAGTTGCTGAATCAAACTCAAAATCCGTAAAATTAGAATTAGATTCACTAAAGGAGAATATGGGGAAGGAAATTGAACAAAACAAAGCTTTATTGCTTATTAAAGAATCTGAAATTAAAGAATTGAAATCTGAAATTCAAAATTTAAATAATTCAATCACTGAAATTAAAATATCAAGTGATTCGTCTGCTGAATCAATAAATAAATTGGTTGCCGAAAAAGAAAATTTAGTTCTTTCTTTGACAAATGAAAAAGATCAACTTAAAAAGCAGATAATTTCATTCATCAATGAAACTGATGCATTAAAGAACGATATTGATTTATTGAACAAAAAAGTTAATTCAGCTGAAACAGAATCTTTAAATTATGTTAATAAATACAACGCTTTAGTTAAAGAAAAGGAATCTTTGGAAAAAAGCTTTAAAAACGAATCGTCTATCAAAGATGATTTACAAAAATCTTTGAACGAATCAACGGTATTAGCGGAAGAAAAAGAATCAAAAATCAAATCATTATTTGCAGAAAATGACAAAATTAAAAAGAAATTGTCAGATAATGAATCAACTAATCAGTTTACATTATTGAAACTTGAAGACTTTAACTCTAAATTATCAGAAGATATCAAGGTTAAACAAGATATGGTACTAAATCTCAAAAATGAGGTTTCTAAATTGAATGATGAATTAGAAACCGAAAAGAAATCAAAAATTGATAAGCATGAGCTTGAAGTTTCCAACTTGAATCAAAAGATAAAAACAATTGAAATCGAAACAACTACCAAGTTGGAATCGAAAGATAAAGAAATTAAAGCATTAACAGAAAAAAACGTGGCTCAATCCAATGATAAGATTAATAATTATTCAAAGATTAATCAAGAACTACTTGAAAAAGTAAAGAAGATGGAAGCAGATATGAAAAATATGGTTCCACACTCTAAACTGGATGATGCCTTAATATTATGGACAGAAGCTATGGAGAGAAAGGAAACATATAAAAAACAGCTACTTGATTTAGGTCACGAAATTGACGATAGTGATGAAGAAGATGATAGTGACGAAGAAGAAGATGAGGCCAACGAAGAAGATAAATAATTCTGCTTAATTTTGTGTATAATAAAATTTTAGATTTGTAAAAATAACTGATATTCATATTTATTTGAAGTTTATTAAGTAAAAAAGTAAGGTAAGGTAAAATAAGACTTATGATTAATAAATCATTAACGAAGTAGTGGAAAAAAATAGATATAAAAAAAACCCAAATACAGAAAATCTAGATAATAATACAACTAAACACAATTTTTGGGGAAGAGAACAAACATGCTAACTTTTTTTGTTCTTGAACAAGCAAAACAATGTGAACTAAAAAAACGGTAGATCCCTATTATTATTTTCTAACAATAGTTTTCATTCTTCCTAATAAAGTTTTCTTTCTGGTCAAATCACCACTCTTAGGTTCGGAGGTTTGTACATTATAAGCTGGCGCACCATCCACAAAAGTACTACTTCCCAAACCTAAGGTAGTATCACCATACAGTTTTTTAGTCGTACCTGCATCAACCTGTGCTATCCCAGCTTTCGCAGGAACTAAACTATCAACATCGGTTGAACTTGCTCTTTTGACAATTGTACCATTAGTATAACCATTATTGATTAAATTAGCAGCTGAATTGCTTCGAGGTTTAGTTGTTGGATATTGTGAATCGTACTCATTCGCTTTATCAATACCAAAGACCATGTCATACTGCTCATTTTTAGAACTGGCAGGCGCCATACCTTTTACGGAATTGTTTGGGCCATCAATTGGGAACGCAGCCACAGGTGCAACTTTTGCACCTTTATTACGTTGTGGAGTACATGCATCAAATGGTCCATCATGATGGAATTTACTACCACCAAAGAAACCAGTAACATCCAATTTATCAATTGTATCTATATTTTTTGAACGTTCTTGAACAAATTTCTTTCTTCTTGAAGTGCCAGATCTACGAGGTCTGTCATAATCCCTGTCATAATCTCTATCGTAATCTCTTCTTTCTCTCTCTCTTTCACGGTCTCTTTCTCCAGCATCACGTGAATGATGTTTGTGATGGTGATGATGGTTACGAGAACGTTGTTGACCGTCGCCAGTTCTTGATGATGTATGCGCTCTAGTACGATCATCCCTGGATTCCCTTGAATACGATTGCTCACCAGTACTTTTCGATCTAACTCTTCCATCAGACATAATTCTTGTGGTTGTTGTATTTGTTAAGGAATCTGGATTTAATCTATTTGGTTGCTTAGTAGATTGCGGTGGAGGAGGTGGAGGGGCAGCACGACGTGCACTAACAGTATTTGAACGACGTGGTGGATCAGAGGGAAATGGATTTTTTTCATCCCTTGGATATTCATCTTTAGCATATTTTTTATTGCCACTTGTAACAACTTGATCATAGGAAGGCGGAGGAACAAAATTTGGAGATGGAACAGTTCCTTGTATCATATTTGAAAATGTTGATCTTGATGGCGTGTGAATGGGAGTTGCAGAATTACTACGTTCAGTTCTTGTATGAGTGGCAAATGGATTATAAGAATCTCTTCTAATTGAGTTATCACTTGAAGTTCTTAGAGTTAATGGCTTTGAATGAGAACGAGGTCTAGTGTTAATATTCTCATCACCTTCAGTGAAAGAATTTGCATCATCATCGTTATAGTTATCATAAATATCATATTCATCATTTGAATCAAAACTATTTCTTCTTGCATCTTCTTGTTCTTCTTCAATACGTTGATTTAACCATGTTTTATATTGAGCGTCATCAAGATTGGGAGAAGGAGAAGAAGAGTTGTGTCTTTCTCTTGATCTTTCCTCTTGTAATAAGGCAGAGCGGAAAGGATTGTTAGTTGAGATTCTTCTTCCGGATCCCGCTGAAGTTGCAGATTGGTTAGAATGGTTATACATATTTGGTGTTTATGAATGCTTGTTGTACTTTTGTTCTATGTATTAAAGTTGGAATCTATGAATAGCAAAGTTATATCAAGTGGAAAAAATATTATTTTCAACAATGAAAAAGAAACTTTGATGTAAGATGTGGATAAAAATAGAAAACAGTTGATATTTGTGTTAACAATTAAAAAACTGGAGCGGTTCCTTTTTATGGCTAATGATGTGTTGAGTATGGAGGGATGGGTAAACTGTCAAGTAAGTATGAGATCTAATAAAGCTTAAGCCCGTGCGTGTACGTAAAGCGAGAGATCTTGTTGGTGCCAAGAATAGGTTAGAACAAAGGCTAGTAAAGATCAACGAACTCAACAACAACAGTACATTAACTGGTTCAATACGCTTGCACACTTTCTGAAAAAGGAAAGGGCCAAATTGAAATTGAAGTTGAAGTTGAAGTTGAGGTTGAGGTTGAAAAATTGAATTTGAGAAACCAAATTAAAAAAATTAAAAATTAAAAATTAAAAATTAAAAAAATCAAGTTCACGACGAAAAAAAAACTAAAACTAAATTACAAGCAGAGAATGTGGGAAGTAAAACCACGACAAACTGTTTGTTGCGCCTGCAACATGAATTTTCATTTCCTATTTGCACGGGTTATATCATTTATACAGAGTTGTTTTCCTTTTGCTTTGCCTCACGATTACGCTTTGCAGCAGCGGTGATGATATCTAGTGTTTCGACTTTCAGCTCTTCTTGCGCTGCTTGTATCAGCTCCACATTAAAAAGATCTCCATGTCTAGAGTCCTCAATCATACGTTTCACGGTTTCTATATGCTTATTTACGTTTTCCAAGTCTTCATTAGCCATCCATTTACCCCAATCTTTAACTGCTTGTTCAGTATCAAAACATATCAATTCCAAATTATTAACATGTTTTAAATAGCTTAATTTTTGTTGATCTCCTTTCGAACTTTCTTTGCTTTTATTAACAAGTTCTTCAATCTCATCTTTACTCATACCGGTTTTACCAAAAACAGTAATTGAAGATTTTTTGCCAGTATCCTTATCTATTGCACTAACTTTGATAATACCATCGGCATCAATATCGAACAAAACTTCAATTTTAGGTATACCTTTTGGTAATGCTGGTATATCAGTTAATTTAAATTTACCAATCGACTTATTTTCACTAACCAATGGTCGTTCACCTTGATAAACATTGATGTCAATTGCATTTTGTCCATCAACCGCGGTAGAATACATTTGGTTAACTTTACATGGAACTGTTGTATTTCTTGGGATTAATGGTGAAAATAATCCACCATAAGTCTCAATACCTAATGTTAATGGTGTAACATCTAATAATAGAATATCTTTGACACTTCCAGATAAAACTGCACCTTGGATTGCCGCACCCAATGCAACTGCTTCATCTGGGTTAATTTTAGTATTTGGCTTTTTGCCAAAATAGCTCTCAACAATTTTTCTGATTTTGGGCATTCTTGTCATTCCACCGACTAAAATAACTTCATCAATGTCGTCCTTTTCTAATTCTGCATCACTTAAAGCTTTTTTCAGTGGTATAATAGTCTTCTCAATTAATGGCATACTCATTTCATCAAGTTCTTCTTCTGTTATTTCGTAACTTATACTGTCAGTTTTGTGTATAAAAGGTAATTCAATTTGTGTCTTTTTAACGTGACTCAATTCAATTTTTGCCTTTTCTGCAGCTTCTTTAACTCTTTGAATTGCGTTAATATCTTCATTGAGATCAATACCTGTACTATCTTTAAATTTCTTCAAAATCCATTGGACTAAAATATTATCAAAATCTTCACCACCTAAATGTGTATCACCATTTGTACTTCTAACTTCAAAGACTCCATCTTCTATATCTAAAATTGATATATCAAATGTACCACCACCTAAATCATAAACAGCAACGATACCATCATTTTGTTTATCTAAACCATAAGCCAATGAAGCAGCAGTAGGTTCATTCAAAACACGTATAATATTTAAACCAATCAACTCACCTGCTGTTTTTGTTGCTTGTCTTTGAGAATCATTGAAATAGGCAGGCACAGTAACAACTGCATTTTTGACTTCACCTGTTTTCAATTCAAGTGAACTTTCTGCCACACTTTTCATTTCCTTTAGAACAAGACCAGCAATTTGTTCAGGCGAATATTGAAGATTTTCTCCAGCTGTCGTACTTAACCAGGCATCACCATTATGTTCGCTTGGAACAATTGAATAAGGCATCAATCTAACATCTTTTTGAACTTCAGCATCATCAAATTTTCTACCAATTAATCTTTTTGTTGCATAGAACGTATTTCTAGGATTAACAACCCATTGTCTCTTTGCTGGTTCCCCAACAAGAACCTCTCCTTGCTGAGTAAACGCTACGATAGATGGAATTGTTCTTGCACCTTGACTATTTTCTAAAATTTTGGGTTCTTTAGTAAGTGCATCAACCATTGCCACTGCTGAATTGGTTGTACCTAGATCAATACCGATCACTTTTGTTGTCTTGATAGATTTAACAGACGCTGATGAAGAACTATATCTTTTGAATAGATTTTCATTTTTCAAAATTGACAAAGACCGGGAAATCTTCACGTTAGATTGTATCTTCCATGTAGATAACATACTCAAAATATACTTATAGAATAGAATGGATTAAAACAAGAACAAATAAATATCTTTAACAATCTGAAGTATTTCTGGACATGAATTCTAGAGATGGAAAAATGTCCGCGTATACTTTTTACTTTTTACTTCTTGAACTGCATTTCCCAGGCTAATGATTGGATTTTTGATATTCGATTACTTTTCTCTGCTACATTTCATTAGATTGAACAATTATTTTCAAAAGATATTATTCAGTCGAAACAATTATTTTTCTTTAAAAACTCCTACATTAAAAAAATAATGATATACAAAAACTATTAGATTTTATTGAACTATTATACATCTACAAAACGGCCCATTCCTATGGATCTCCAACCACGCATATCCATGTTCCATCCTTTCCACTGCTGTAGTCTTCCTTTAACATCAACCATATCCATATAATCTTGTGATTCATTATTAATGTTGAAATTTGTCAAATTTTGGAAACTTGAAGTTGTCTGATGTAAATAATCAGTACCACTTAAAACGGACATACCATCATCATCATTTGATTTTATTGGAAGTATGGAGTCCGTTTTGACACTTGATAATTGTTGAGTTAAACGTTTTATTTGTTCCTTTTGTGTCTCAAGTTCATTCTTTACATTCTCTAACTCCATTTCAAGGTCTATTTTTGTTAGTTTTAAATCCAAATTATCTGATTTTAACGTACTTACCACTGCATTTAATTTCTCGTTTTCAGATGCAAGTGTTTTAATTGTCGATTGTAATGTTTCTGTTAAGAATGTTGATTCTTCGGATACTTTTCCACTTGAGAGTAACGACCCCAACGAAGCTTCTTCAGATTCATTTGGTATTTTAACTGAAATGTTCGGAGACGCAACAGATTGCTCCACAAGTTCGGTGACCGGCGACTTAGAAATATCTTTATTTAACTCTATAGCAGGTTTTGATACTCGTTCACTGACTGAATCTTTTATTTCTTCTTCTTGAATTTGATCTTCACTTTTAAGTTTTTGTCCACTTTTTGGCTCATCTGTAATTTCATGTTTAACTTGAGGTTCTTCAACGTCTTCTTCAACTTGAGGTTCTTTAATTTCAGGTTCTTTGACTTCAGGTTCTTCAATTTCAGGTTCTTTGACTTTAGGTTCTTCAATTTCAGGTTCTTCAACTTTATCAACAAGAACTTTGTCTAATTTTTCATTTGTATCAATGTCATTACCAACTACTGTTTCAGGTTCAATTTCAGGTTCAGGCGTGTCTTTAGAATTATTCCTTTTACTTTTCTTTCCTTTCTTCTTACCTTTTTTTACTTCAGCAAACATCTTTCTTGCAGCTTCAAGCTTCTCTTCCTTAGACATTTCTTCCCCACTCATTATAGTCAATCCTTATTATTCTCCGAAAAGACACTTCGCCACTTCTTTCAAATTATGTGGACTGAAGAAGCAAATCAATAGAAAACCAAATTCTTGTAATCCAATTGCGTCGACCGTCGCACAACCAAAAAATATGGTCCAAAAAATGATGTCCCAAAATGTACAAAGATAAACATTACGAAATTACCTAATTCGGTAAATATATGTTAATTTCAAAGTTGCTTTCTTTGTTAATATTTTTTAAATCGAGTACTTTCTAAATGCACTTACATATCCAATTTTTGATAAAGCAGTTTGCTTAGCCCCATTTATTTATTTTCTTTGTTTAATAGTAAACCTATTAACTAAATTCAATAAGGATTTTTCATTTGTTAGTTGCTACGTCAAATTTAATAATTATATATTTCCAACCTAATAATGTCATCAACAATTGGGTTGCCCACCAATCCTTTATTTTACAAAAATTTTTGGTCTGTTGATGAGTCTGCGCAAAGTCTTTTATTCAAGAAAAATGAAAAGTCAACAAAAACTTTGAGCTCATTATCTTCATTTTATAAAGAATTTTTAACACTTGAAGCTGACTATTCCAGAAAATTAAACTCTTTAATTAACCGGGTTGATCTGCCAAAAAACGAATCTGTTGGTACATTAAAAACTGCTTTGGATGTTTTTCAAGAGCAGTGTTTTAAAATCTCAGAATCACATTCAATTCAATCAAGACGAGTTGAGGAATCACTACACACTCCACTAAATGAACTAATAAATGAAAGAAAGGCAAGAGAAAAGGCAATTAAAGCTAAAGTTGAAAAGGCCTGGTCAACTTTGTTAGATTTAAAAAGCAAGTGTGATTCCAAAAGTATAAAATTTGAAAAGATTTGTGTTGAAATGAAATCTTTAAGAAGCACAAGATTGACACTTGATAATAGAGAATTAGAAAAATTAGAAGAAAAAATATCTGCTTTTAAATCTAAAATGTTATTATATAGGGAAGATAATTGGGAATACGTTCAAAAGTATAATGCATATTTACAAGATTGGTTATCAATTTGGTACGAATCTTGTAATGAACTACAATTAATTGAAGAAACAAGAATTAGGTTTTTAAAAACAAATCTTTGGGAGTTTGCAAATATCGCAAGCATGTTTAGTGTTGAAAATGATCAATATGCCGAAAATATAAGAGTTGAGTTGAAAGATTGCAGTGCAACTAAAGATATTATGTATTTTGTTGAGAGTTTCAAAACTGGAAATGAAGTTTTAGCACCTTTGAAATTTATTGATTTTGCTAAGAATGAGCCAAGACCACTTCACGAGCAAACAACTAAAATATTTGATATTGCTGAGTTTCCAAATTTAAATAAAAAAATCAACGAACATAAAGAGCAACATAATGAAGACCTGAAAAGAAAGAGAAATCCACCACCGCCAAACTCCGAAACTGCTGACACTGCTTTCTCACTAATTGGTAGATCAAAAGAAACATTTAAACAACTACAGGAAGAGGCGCAGAAAGAAGCTTCACAAATTAAATTTACTAAAGTTACCCATGGAGAAGAAATTTCAGGGTCAGAACCAAGTACATTCAAAGTAATGTCTGATTACTCAAATCCAACAATTCAAACAAGTATATCCTCACATAGTTTTAGTAACCCAAGTATAAATTCTATCATAATTAACAAACAAAAAAACAATGATTTAGCATTTAGTGATGAAGAGGAAACTTTAGAAACAAATTCAAATACCCTAAATTCTAACAATTTCCCAATTGAATCAACTGAAAATAAATTTGGTTTCCAAAATACTAATACTTTTAGAGAGTCAATGGTACCAGTTAAAGAAACCAAAAAAAATCACAATAACAAAGTCAATATATTTGCAAATCTAACAAAGCAATCTCCAAACAATTCACCTACTAACCCCACAGGGTCTAAAACACTTGTGTTTTCATCACCCGAATCAGAACAAACCCAGTTCAAACAAACATTTTTTACTTCTCCAGAATTCGATAATGGGAATAAGCATTTTAGCAGAAATTCGTTAATGATTGCTAAATCTCATAGAAAGGCATCAATAGATAAGAAAAATTCATTATCCACAATTTCCAAATCAAAATCTCAGTATAATTTAAAAGATAGATATATATCGGTTAGTGAACTACCTTCCCATTCATCCGAGGGATATCCAGTGATAGCTTATTGTAGAGCAAAATATAATTATACCGCAAATTTGGATTTAGAATTATCTTTCAAAAAGAAAGATGTCTTATTAATTTTACATAAACAGCCAGATGATTGGTGGTTTGCTGAGAATTTGAATTCCAAAGATTCAGGTTTAGTCCCAAGAAACTATCTTACAAATATTTAAAAAAATACTAATAAAAGATACATAGTTTTGAAAATTTATGTTAACATATTTTGATGGTTTTTTCTTTCACAATCGTATAGTTGAACGCAAAGATATTTTCTTTTTTATTATTCAGTTTCTTGGTATTTTTCCATTCTGTATTTATTGATTTTTTAGATTTTTGTACATTAAACTTAAAGAGTATATTTTATTTTTATTAAAAGAAATAGAAAAACCGTAAGTTTACACACAGTAGAAAAAAACTGTTATACTAAATTCATTAACTTTTTGACATAAAAGTAACAAGTGACTGAAAAAATGATCATACCTGTAAGAATTGACCAAAACCACGCCAAATCATCACGATCCTGACCAGGAACAATACAATTCATACCCCATAAACCAGTTATAATATTCAGTGGCAAAACAATTGTACCTAAAATTGTAATTTTACCTAAAATATCATTCATATCATTATTAACTTTAGTCATGTCAATATTAATTTGAGCTAAATAATTTGAATGTGATCTTGCTAATAACTTTTCGTAATGATTCAAATTTTGAACCATTGTAACAATATGATCTTGAATATCACCTAAATATAATCCAATTTCAGTTCTTGGTGTCATTTCCCATTGTTCATTATATCTTTTGGAAAATCCTTTTATAACATCTGCTTTTGAACCTAAAAGTCTTAAAATTGACATAACACGACGTCTACAATCACCAATTCTTTTTAGCATATCCCCCTTTTTTTTCCAACTTATAATTTTGGTATCTTCTGAACTTGAACTCGTTGAAATTGTAGACTTTGAATAAATTGAATTTTTATCACCTAAGATATTTGAATTTCTACGTTTAAGTTTCATCCAAACAGGATTATCGCTATCATTATCATCATCACTATCGCTATCAGATTCAGTATCGGAGTGATCTCCCCACTGCATAGATATAATTTCATCTTCTATTGAATTAACTTCTGTTTCAATTGCTTCAATTAATGGTGCAAATGCATCCGTAATATCATCAATTAATGCATATCCAATCCAATCAGATGTAACAGTTAAATAGTCTCTTAACAATCTGACACGACGACGAACATTACCAGTATGTGGGGTTGGCTTGAAATGAAACGTAATAACTCCATCTCTAAAAACAACAATATACATAGTCAAAGGAATTAATTCATCTTTATTGTATTTCTTCTTTTTTGTTTTTTTTGAAAAAACTGAAGCACCTGATTTTTTGTTATCTCCAGATCTTCTTGATCTTCTTGATGATGATGAATGAATTGAAGCATTTGATGAACTTGAAGTAGTTCTTTTAAAAGTGTCAAAGATTTTTTCAAACATTGAACGATCATTTTTGGCTTTTTGTTGTTCTTCATTGATTGCTTCAGCAAAAGCCTTTTCTGCTGCCTTTTTACGTCTTTGATGTTCTTCTTCTACATCAAATGAGGTGAAACAAACAAAATAATAATCTTTGAATAGTTCCACCTTTTCTCTAGCTTCACCTAAAAATATATCCTCTGATGTCAATGGATGAATACCAAAAGTTTTTGATATTGTTTTCATTTCTTCATCTGTTGGATTTAAAACATCTAGCCAAAATGGTTGTGATAACGGCTTAGATAAGGGGGTGGTTGTTGAAGTTGGTGTTGTGCTATTTGTAGGGTATGTAGATAATCCAGGATTAGTCGCAGGCTTGTGTAATTTCGTATCATATAAGTTATTTTCCGGTGCTGTTACGCCATAAGTCTGGGGTGAAAAAAGATTCTCAAATGTTCTACCACTGTGAAGTAGACCAGAGATTGTTGGAGAATGTACAGTTTCTGGTATATCTGGTCTGAAATAAGTAAATCTAAAGTCAGCCGATTTATCATGCCTAGTAATAAATTCAGGTTTATTCCAAGGGGTCATCTTTTTTGGCCTTAGACGTCCATTAATAGGATCAATTTCCTCCTTTTTAGAAACAAGTAAAGGTTCAGTTATTTCACCATAATCAACATTTGATACTATCGGATATTGAAAATTAACATTATCATCCTTATTGTTATCATTATTACCCGGTGGAGTCATAGAGCTTCGACTTATTGAACCAGAACGAATTTTTTTCTGTTCTTCAATTTCATCTTGGGCAAAATCTTCTAATACAGCAATGTTTGGCCATTTTTTAAATCTTTCAACTTCATCTAACGAATCGACGGGAAAACAAACGTCGTTAAGTGATGAAGTTTCCGATGGTCTTCGTGAAGAGGGATTGGATGATGCATATAAAGAATTTTCTTCCCTTAATGAAGGTTCTTTATAATCTTCAGAGAAATTTGATAAGGGAAGTGATTGGGAAAGTAAACTTTTGTGTGCAAATGATTTTTTTTGTGATAAAAAAGGATTGTCCGACGCATATGGAAGTTGATTTGAATTGCCAAACCCGGGTTTTTGATTATGAATAGGACTTATGTCTATGTTAGGAATAGCTCCATGATCAGTTTCATTAATTTGGGAGCCATAGCCGTTTCTGTCCTTCTTATGTGATAGTAATTTTGATTGTTGAGTAAACACGTCTTCTTTAAAGTGCTTTTTCGGTCTCATCATTTTTTGATCAGGATGAATCTCAGATATTCTACGGTGATCAAGGAAAACAGTTGAATCATTATGAGGAATGGCGTGAGAAATAGACGAGGTATCATCAGTTATTAAACCTAGTGCATCCAAGACATCCTCATGATGATGTTCTATTATGCCGTGATTTTCAGAAGACAGCAATGAACCCAACGATTTCCGACTGTTTCTATCTGAAACAGACCAACCCTGTTGTTCTGCATTGCTATTTCCTTGCTTATGGTTAGACATTGGTAGTTTGTATTAAAAAGGAGAAACAAAGGGAGAAGGAAGAAAGAAAACCATCTAAATCAAAAAACCCAAAAACCACAGAAATATTTATGACTTTTTCACTGATGAGATGGGAAAGGGAAGGAAACGTTTTAGCTGCAATAATAATTGCACATTCATTAGACGTTCTGTAGTGAATTTTCTGGTATTTTATTTTATACTAACATGAATACAGGTTATATACTACGTCAGAATACAGGTTGTTATGCGTAAGAAGACTATAGCTTTGAGGGATATATAATCAAGCTCATTCTCTTTTGACTTTCTTAGCATCTGGTGCTTCACTAACATCTTCAAATTCCACACCTTCAACATCTTCATCATCATCTTCTTCAGGAGGGTTAGTTGAGATTACATTAGCTGCAGCCGAATCCAAGGCATTTTGTTCAATTGCTTTCTCTTTGCGATCTAATTGGGCTTTCATATTATTAAATTCTAGGGTATCATCGATTTTTAATAACGCTTCATTAATATCAATGACTTTTGATACTAATGCATTCCATTGATCTTGTGTTAAAGATAATCCTTTACTTCCTGGTAACCATTTACCATCCTTTTGGTAGTATTCACGTAAATCAATTAATTTCATATTCTTGAATTTTCGAACTGTCACCTTTTTCTTTTCTACACCGAGCTAAAGTAAAATAGGATTTAAATACGATGAAAATGTTAGTATTTATTTCATTTATAATTTGTATTCTTGTGAAACACTAAATTTACTTACATCAAACTGAATTTGTGGTTGATCTGCGGAGTTAGAGCTAGACTGTGCATTGCTCAACCCAACAGCATTATCATAGGATCTCTTCTTGTAAAATTTTTTAGGAGGCATTGTCTTTGTGTTAGATGTTCTGCTATTCAAAGGAAAAGAGAAGCATCGTAAAGCAATGTTGGGGGCAAACCACACATAATCATCAAAACACGTTTAAAAATTATTATGCAAAACGAATGGTTTGAAGGAAAAAATGAAAAATAAAAAATGAAATTCGAAATTCGCACTTATTTCAAAATGTCGGAACATGAATTTGCTTCACCGCTAGTTATAATCCAAAATGTTGCTATCGGTTTTTACCAAAAAATCACAAAATATTATCAAATCAAATTATCTAAGAAGTATGTCGCTTGGTTTGAAAAAAGTTGACGGTAAATTAGAAGGCATTTTTCCTTTGATTATTGGTGGTGCCGTCTTCAATACTCAGTACAATGATAATCCACAATCCTTACCAATCACCGAAATGTTAGAAACTGGTTTCAAACTAGGTATAAATGCAATTGATACATCCCCATATTATGGACCAAGTGAAGAACTATTGGGTACTGCATTGTCGCAGTTGATTAATGATGGAAAGCTTAAAAGAGATAACTATTATATTTGTACAAAAGTTGGTAGACTTCAATTAGATGATTTTGATTATTCACCTGATTGGATTGAAAAATCAGTTAATAGATCTTTAGAAAGATTCAAAACTTCATATTTAGATGTTGTGTTTTTACATGATGTTGAATTCAAAACAATTGATGATTCAATAGCTGCATTGAAGATGTTAATGATTTTAAAATCTAGAGGTTTGGTCAAATACGTTGGTATTTCAGGATATCCAGTTGATTATATTTATAAACTTGCATTGGTTGTGAAAGATAATAATGAAATTGGTAAACTGGATCTAATTATGAGTTACTCAAACATGTGTTTGCAAAATACAATTTTAGACGCTTATTATGAAGATTTCTTAAATAACACCGGTGTAAAATTAGTTAATAATGCATCTATTTTATCAATGTCATTATTAAGATTTCAAGAAACAAGGGCATTTCACCCTGCAGATAGTGAATTAAAATTGAAATGTAATGAGTTAGCAACAGTTTTAAAAGCTGAGTATAATGAAGATTTAGCTCAACTGGCAACAAGATTTGCATTAAAAAAATGGTCAAACAAAAAAGGTAAAACAATTTTGGGTGTTTCTAACATAGATGAATTAATGTCAGCTTGGAATCAATATCAACTAGTTATTAATAATGTTAATAATGAAAATGATGAAAAACTTTTTTCTTTCAGTCAAAAGTTTTTGGGTGATCACTTAAATGAAACTTGGGAAAGTGGTATAAAACATTAAATAGATTGTATAATTAGTAAAAAAAAGTTCATATCACAGCATATTTTTTATTATTCATTCATTACTCATTACATAAAAAAGCCACTAAACAATTAAGAACGAAATTATATAATATTTTTATTCATAAGTTTAAAGTTTTGAAGATAACTTGCCATCAACCAATTTAATTGCAGCAAAATCAATCACCTTGACATTTCTTTCAACAACCCATGTTTGAAATTTCACAACTGAACCAGACTTCCAACCCAAAACTTTTAATGTTTCACCAGGATATACAAAACTTGTAAATCTTGCTTTAATTTCATCAAACATACCATAATGATCCAACAATGCCTTTGCAGAAATACCATAAAAGCAAAGTCCATGTAAAATTGGTTGAATAAAATTACCTCCTTTTGCAAATGCTGGATCAATATGCAATGGATTAAAATCTCCATTCAATCTATACAAAGCAGCCAAATCAGCATCAGTTTTAAAATTAAATTCAAAATCTGGTTTACCTGAGACGCTAAAATCTTTAAGGTAAAAATCACCTAATCCTTTTTTAGCATCATTAAAAACTTCGTTTGATCCAGTCATAGTTTCACAATCACGTATGAAATATGAACCAACATTTGTAAATAATAAATCGCCATTTGAATTGAAAGTTTTGTACCCAGATCTCATTAAAACATTTTTTTTATTACCTTTGCCTTTATTGATAACTTCCAATGGAAAAGATTTTGTTGATAAGTCACCACACGTAGGAATTGGAATTTTATTAATTTTTAAATAATGTTCACCATGTAATAATTTCATTGGATTATAATTTTTAAGTAATTTATCAAAATTTAATCCACCATCATCTTGATTCATGAATGGTATGACACCAAATGTTGGTAGAACTTGAAAGTTTTGATCCGACTCATAAACGTATTTTAACTCATTTCTTTTTGCACCTATTGATAAATTATAAAGAATAACTTGATGATGATCAAATGAATAAATTTCATCATTTGAATTATTATCATCATTTTCTTCTCCATCATCGTCATCATCGTCATCATCCTCTTCAAAATCTTTAAGAATTGCCATTGAAGATTCCTCAGCGGATTTTAAAGTAATGCTTTTTGAAAAATCAATAACTTCATTCCAATGTTCTTTGACAAACTCAGGTTTAATATGCTCATCATGACAAATTGCACCTTTTGCTCTTTGCCATCTTGTATTACCAATCCACCCAGCACCAACTTCATATAGTTCACCGGTAATCCCAGCAACTTCTTCAGAACATAATAAAACAACCATTGGAGAGACTTGTGACGTTGAAAATTTATTTAATTCTGATTCTTTAAAAATTGTCTTTGTCATTGCAGTTTCTGCATGTGGAGCAATTACATTACATTTAATACCCGATCTTTTACCTTCAATAGCTAAAGTTCTTGTAAAAGCTAGAATTCCAGCTTTTGCAGACGCATAGTTTGCTTGTCCAAAATTACCATAAATACCAGAAGTTGAGGTTGTGTTAATAATGAATCCAGACTTTTTAGCTGAAAAAATTGGCCAAACTAACTTACATAACTTGAAGGTTGCTAAAACATGTATTTGAATAACTTGGTTCCATTCATTTTCAGTCATTTTAATAAATGATTTATCTCTCAAAATACCTGCATTGTTGATGAGTATATCGACAGTACCAAAATGATCTAAAGCAGTTTTAACAATTTCTTCAGATTGTGAATATACATCATGCTTTGAAGCAACCGCCAGACCCCCATTTTTTTTTATTTCTTCAACTACCGTAAATGGATCTCTAAAATCATTGACGACAACTCTTGCACCATATTTTGCAAATAACAAAGCATGTGATTTACCTAATCCATTGCCAGCACCTGTGATAATTACAACTTTACCCTTTAAAGATTTAATTTTTACAGAACCTTGATCATTTTTTGGAAGCTTTGATGTGATATCCCAAACTTTATTGTAATCTTTTAACATGATTGGATAATCATACTTATCAAAATTTGAAATTTCATTAAATTTATTCAAAATTGCTTCAGGTGTAAAGGTATCATTTGAAGGATTCAAATATAAACCATCAGATCTTTGCCACTTGATTTGGGCAAATAAACCAGCAGCAACTTCATAAATTGAACCCGTTGAAGGACATTGATCTGAAGTTAATAACAAAACTAAGGGAGAAATTTTTTCAGGAGATAATTTATCTAAAATATCAGGAGGCAAAACAGTTTCGGTCATTCTTGATTTAGCTAATAAAGAAATAATATTAACTTTAATATTATACCTTAAACCTTCCTTTGCTAATGTTTCACCAAATCCAACCAACGCTAACTTTGCACAAGAATAATTCGATTGACCAAAATTACCGTATAAACCAGCTGGTGAAGCAGTCATAATAATCCTACCATATTTTTTATTTTTGAAAATTTCCCAACACAACTTTGTCAACTTAAAAGCACCATTCAAATGAACATCTAAAACATCATTGAACTTTTTTAAATCCATATTTTTAAAACTTGAATCTTTCAAAATACCTGCATTGTTAATAAGAATATCAACAGTACCAAAATTATCAAGGGCAGTTTTTAAAATACCTTGAGGATTAGTAACCAAATTATCGTAATTAGCAACAGCAATACCACCATTTGATTTAATTTGATCAACAACAAGATCAGCAGCTTTATTCGAACCACCAGCACCACCAAGTGTACCGCCTAAGTCATTGACAATAACTTTTGCACCCCTCTCAGCAAACTGAAGTGCATAAACTCTACCAAGGCCACCACCTGCACCCGTGATGATGACTACCTTATCTTTCAAAGAAATTCTATTCGACATTATTTGTTAAAGAAGAAAGACTATGGCATATTTTAAAAATAAAGAAACAACGCCAATTCCTTGTATTTATATATTACACAGGCATTTTGAAAAGTTCGGAGTAACAATGTGGGGTATACGATGAACCGGTCAATTACTCCGAAAAAAAGGCTCAACACGGTTTATGCCTAGTGCCTGTCCCTTTGAATATCGGGTATTTCCCAAATAGGTTTTTTTCGGATGGCAATTTTGGCATCGGCTAACATTGCTGAATCAGGCAGCTGGTGCAGAAGTCGGGGATTCCGGCACCGGATATTAAATATTAAATACTAAATAGAACAAATTGAGTCGCACAACGGTTCTCTTCCGGCAACTCCCTTCGTGGATTGAAGAATTAGTAAGGTGGCTGTATCATAAATAATTTGTATAACGTTGGCCAAATTTCTGAATAACTAACTAGTGTATATAACAGTTCTTGTTTAACTTCTTTTTTTATTTTTGTAAATGCAGTTTTCAATAGATAAATAATGACCGTATTTACAACCGTTATCAACCCTTCAGATACTCATGATATTAGATTTAAAAATCCTTGTAATATTTCATCAAACATCCAATACCAAATACCACCAATTAACTATTTGAACATATTTCAAACTCAAAAATATATTGCTGATTTAGCAACAATTCCTAATGAGTCATATTTTAATTCAGTTTTGTCATTTTTGATTTCAAATAATTCTTTTAAAAGTTATAATAATTCAAAATTATTAAAACAACATATTGATATACTTTGGGAAAATAGTAAATTGAATAAAATCGATTTAGACTTTTCACAATTTAAAATGAATGATGAAATTTTGAGGAGAATTTTATGTTTGATTAATCATATTAAAAAGCATTCTGATTATAATGTTTTCTTAAGTTTAACAATTCCAATCAACAAAGATTTTAGACTTGACGATGAGTATATACTCTTGATTTCTAGATTTCACACCGATTTTATTAATTTTAATATGATTAATATTTTTGTTTTAAAAAGTCTTAAAAGGAAAAATTTATCATGGTTTGAAATCACTAAATTAATTCACAAAAATGTCACCGAACAACTAAAACAATATGATTCCAATAATGAATTGTTTATTGGTTCAATCGAGAAATATCTTGGCTTTTCATTTGATTCAAATATAATGTTTAATGATGATATTAAACAAAATCAACTAATTCAATCTTTAAATCTACAAAAAAATTTATCAGAATCCGAACTTGTAGAAGTTTGGATTTGGTGTAATAAGTTAAAAATTGGCCAGTTACAATTACATTCATATTTAGCAAATTCCAAGAATATATTCAAATTACTGGAAAAATATTCTTATACTTTAATCAATCATCAGTCTTTGTTATCCCCAAGAGATATGTTATTTCAATTAGCTGATGAAGTGGGATTGGGTAATATAACCTCAGTATCACCCTTGTCCTATTCATCATCATTTTCATCATCATTTTCATCTTCCTTGTCTTCCTTCTCATCATCAATAAAGACTGACCTGTTTTCAACAAACGAATTACCAACTTATGAAACTGCAATTTTTGATAAAATTATAGAATATGAAAATGAAATGAACAAGTTAGTGAAACTACCAAGTTATAGAACAATTATATAACATAAAAAGTATTTACCTATATACAAAAATATATACCCCCATTAATTAATCTTTTATATATTCACTACTGATGTATTCATACCACTTAACTTGATCTTTTGAAAATTTCCTAAAGATACTTTTATCATTTGGATAACTATATGCACACCACATATAATTATTACAAAATGTAGTTTGTTCAAATGTAGGTGTACTTAAATCATTCACACCATTTACTTTAGAGGGTATAATAAAACCATCAAACGATATGGCTTTATAATACCAATTTTTTAATTCTTTCGGTGTATTAAAAGAGACGCCAATATCTGAAACTTTCAAACTCTCAAAATCTTTTTCTATATTCACATCTTTTGGACAATTTAAAATACCTGAATTAATCCACATTAATTCATTATCATGACTTGTTATATGACTTGGGTGAATTGAACAAATTTTATGACCTTCACCAACATCAATTAAAGTTCCAACAGATGCAGTCCAATAATCATCAAACTGGAAATCACTAAACCCTGATAATATTAAACCTAACCAAAACTGTTCCTTTTCTCCCCAACTTGCAGTTATAGTTGATTGAATGAATGGTAATTGTAAAGATAAGGTAACTGCATTCCAATATTTTTTACGATCAATCAGAACAACACCAGATTCCATATAATGGAAGTACCTATTTTTAAAATAGTCTAAATCCCATAATTTATCATCAATTGAATTAGTATTTAGTAATAACTCATCAACTTTATTTGGTGCTGTTAATTTTAAAAAATCAATATATTCTTGAGACATAAACATATTTAAGTTTCTATCTTTGAAAAAATAAGTGCCCGAGTCAATGAATTTTTTAGAATTCAATAACTTGTCTAAATTATAAAACAGTATAATATCAGTATCTAGAATTATTGTGTTTTCAAATGTATTAAAAGCATAAGCTAATAATTTATTAAAATAAGATTTGAATTCGTTTTTATACTGTTGGTTTAAGCATGATGCTATGTTAATAAACCAAATATCTTGTAATTTACCACTTGATGATACATCTCTTGCAATTTTTGTTAATTTTAATTTATTAAAATTGGATAAATCATCACGGTATATAAATTGGATAGGTAATTGATTATCAAGTAATTTTAGATTCTTTAGTAATTTTAATGAATCATCAATAAATTCATCAGATATTGAAATGGCAATACCGGTACGTTTAATACTTGATTTATAAAAATTCCAAAACGGAACTGAATCAGGTGCATAAATGGATTCGATACTAGCAGAATCATAATTTATCAAATCAAGCGATATAGCTTTAATTGAATGTTTTGAGATATCATTTGGATTTGTAAAAGTTTTTCCAGTCCAATGTTGAAATATAGGCAATTTGAAACTTAAATATGGATAGAATTTCGAATCTAGTTTAAAATCTGTTAATTTATTCAATCTTTGAAATGAATTTTTATTTTTCATTCCATTCATATAGCAGTTGTTATATATATTCAAATTAACCAAATCTTGAGATTTTTCAATGTTATCATGTTTGAACTCAGATCCACGTTTTGGAGATATTTTCCAATTTGGTTCCTTTTCAAATAGTTTTGTAAAGTATTTCAAACATTTTTCATCAGGAGATAGTTTAGTAAAATTTAGAATATTCAACTCTTTATAAATAGGTCTAAATCTTAATTCTGGAGAATCAACTAATGAAATCGGCTCAATTGATGATGATAAAGATGAAGATGTAGATGAAGATGTAGACGAAGATGATTTATTTGATACATTTATGCATATGAATATTATAAAAACAACTAATAAAAAATATTTCAAAAATCGTTTAATACATTTTGAATTTAAAATCATTGAATAATTATTAATAACAAGGAGTGGCGGTTAGGAGAGAAAATGACAAAAAACGTACAATAATTAATGATCATATGACGACACTTGTATACATAGAAGTAAATTATCACTGGTGTGCGGATGTTGTTCTCCACAATGAAAAACTGTCGATTAATTATTTAATATTTATTTACTATTTTAATTTGATTTGGTACCCAAACAGCATATCAAAGATATAAAATAATTGGTAAACTCATAAAAAGTATAGGATTGACGTTTTCTTCAACAATACTCGTAAATAGTCTTGCAAAACCCTGGTATACTTTTCAACCTTACCGTTGCGTTGATGGTGAGCAGTTACTGTTAATTTGCTCTGAATTGACAAAATTTGGAGCAACTATTGAAAGCTGAAGGAATTTTATTAAGGCCCTTGGTCCGACTGTACTATCTGTGGGATCCCATGGAATTCAAAATAATTGAAGTACAATAAACTGCACAAATCGGTACCGGGGAAACTAGACCGAATTGGATGGAAATGACACCCGGAAGAAAACAAATCAAACACCACCAAAGTTGAATTCACTTCTTGTACCTGATAAGGAACTGAAGAAAAGCCCGATACACTGACCATTGCAATCTGTGACCAGCGTACTGTAGTATTAATACGATTTCTGGATTTAGCCCGTTGACATATTTCACATGAGCTAATATAATGAGCAATAATTCTATGTAAATGAGGGAAACAAAAGTACTTCGGAAATTGTTCATGCATCCTATTGATTTCTGGATGACCTGCTACATAATAAAGCTAAGTGGAAATCATCTAGAACTGTTTGAATTAAACTTGTAGGAACATATAATATATCCTTGATATATATATATATATATATACAGTTTAAAAAATGTTTTTCTACTTTGATTTCAGTTTTATGACAAAAGGTTCAAATGGTTATACAAACTAATATCAAACGATAATAAACACGGTCCCATATACAATAAAGGGCTACAACAAAACTCGCGTTTTTGGAAATTACTATATTAGGAAATTATGAAATATCAGAAATTAGAAATTAAAAATTAAAAATTAAAAACTATGGATTATGGATTATCTATTTTTAGTTCTAGAAAGTACATACACATTAAATTGGTTCTATAAGAGCAAAAAGAAAAGAAATGGAAATTACAGAATGGTACATTTGGACTTTTTCTTAATCTTCATATTTGACAAAGAGTTTCGTTTGGATTTTAACTTGGACTTTGAATTTGATTTTGTAGTTGTATTTATGTTGGTGGATTTGTCATGTATACTGTTTTGTGTTTGATTTAATTTTTGATTTTGAATTAATTCATGATGTTTTTTCATCATTGCTTTATTATAAGCTGTATTGAACACGCAATTGAATAATTCATTAACATTTTCCATTTTCATACTTGAACAAGCCATATGAGTTACGGCACCTATGCTATCGGCGATATTATAAGCATAATTTAAATCAATTTTGATATTCATATCAGATTTCAAACCAACTAAAATGATTGAAGCGTCAGGTGCATAAGTCATTACCTCAGGAGCCCAAACTTCATGGATGTTGGGTAAAGATTCGGGGGCGTCATTTGAATAAGCAACAATAACAACATCAGCATCTTGATAACTTAAACGACGTAATCTTTCGTATTCTTCTTGTCCTGCAGTATCCCATAAATCAACGGATAAAACATCACTCGATGTCAAATTTTTCACAAACGTTCTATGGTTTTCGAAAATGGTAGGTTCATAAGCCATTGGGAAGGAACCCCGTATGTACGAGGAAAACAAAGAGGTTTTACCGCAACCAGAATCCCCAACAATGACGACTTTGAGCTGGAGAGAGGGGGACACACGTTCATTGGCGTCGAGAACGTCGTAGGATGCGCCAGTGGCGATGCTGTGGACGTAGTAGGGGTCCATGGTGGCAAAGAAGCAGGAGAAAGGCGTCCAGAGATCAGCAGGAGCACCAACACTAACACCAAACAAACCAAATCAGAAACCCGAACAAACAACAAAAAACAAAAAACACAACCCAAAGAAAACCGCGCCGGCCCAAAACAAACGCTCGCCCCGCCGCCTGCTCACCACCACTGCCATTCCACGATTCTCTTGCTGCTGCTCTCTCTATATGCTTAGCAGTCCTTACTGCTCTCTGGCGGTCTCTGCTTCTCTCTTCCAAGTCGCACCGCACACGCTCCAGTATCAGTATGTATCCCTCTCCACAGCCAGCTGTCCATCCACATCCACAACCACAACCTGCGTCCACACACTCGCTCAATCATCCCAATGCCCATATGCTTCTGCGCCGTCTCAGCTCTCCAGTTGCTCATCCACTTTGCCATTTGCCTTTGCCATTTGCCGTTTGCCACTGCCAGAGCTGAGCGCCTCGTCTCATTTGATTAAATTCTACACTGAAATGTTTCAAACTGATAACACCAACCCGTACGATGAAGTTGGACAATTGCACGTACATCGTCCAATTGCGTCTTTTCACAGCGTCCGGAGATGTGTTTCTGTCGTTGTATCGTTTTGCCACTGTTTCTGAATCTGTTTTTTGTTCAGTTTCAATTTCAATTTCACAGAGTCCAGCCCTTTTCGCATTTTCGCATTTTCACACTTGTTTTCTCTTTCACTTTTCGCGCCGTGTTTGTTTACCTTTCAGACAATGTGCTATGCTTTCCAATGATTGTTGTTGTTGTTGTTGTTGTTGTTGTTGTTGTTGTTTTTGTCTCTTTTACTAAAATACTAACCTGTTCTTCCATCTATTTTATCACCCTTTATATCTACAGTACACAATGCCTCCAAAGAAAACTTCTACTAGACAAAAGAAAGACCCAAACGCTCCAAAGCGTGCTTTATCTGCTTATATGTTCTTTGCAAATGCTGAAAGAGATAACGTTAGACTCAATAATCCTGGTATCAGTTTCGGTCAAATTGGTAAACTATTAGGTGAAAAATGGAAGTCAATGGATGCTGAAAAGAGAGCTCCTCATGAAGCAAAGGCTGAAGCCGATAAGAAAAGATATGAACTTGAGAAGGCTGAATATTTAAAGAAGAAAGAAACCGAATATTTAGAAAAGGAAGAAGATGAGGAATAACTTAGGGTTTAATTTAATTTTCATATCTCTCCATTTATTATCTATATTATATATGTATTATGTATAATCTTATTGTAAAATTTTTTGTGTATTATTTCCATTAATTTCTTTTCAACTATTAGTTATTATATTTCTATATATATTTACATTACATACACACGTTCACTCATTTATGAACTAAAACTGCAACACTTTCAACGTGATGTGTTTGTGGGAAGAAATCAAATCCTCTAATACTTTCAATTTTATATTTATCACCATTAACTGTTTCATTAATAAAATACTTAACATCCCTTGCTTGTGAATGAACATTACATGACACATAAACAATTCTATTTGGTTCAAATTCACTTAATTGTTTCAAGAAAACATCATCGCATCCTTTACGCGGCGGATCTAAAATAACACCTGTTTTCTCCTTTGGGAAATCAATACGTTCAAACAGTTTTTCAGCCTTACCTTGAATAAAATCACAATGTTCCTTACTAATATTATTTAACTCGGCATTCTTTTTAGCAAATTCAACTGCTCTTTCACTAATTTCAACACCTAAAACTTTCTTGATCTTATTTTGTTCATTTGATGCAATTGCAACACTAAATAATCCTGATCCACAATATGCATCAACTAGATATTCCATTGGCTCATTATCATCTTCATTACCATCTAAATTATCCTTAACATATTTTATAACTTTCGGTAAAATTGAATTATTATTTTGGAAAAATTCATTAGCAATAAAATCAAATCTTAGAGTTTTACCAAATCCAGTATCTACTAAATCACTAACAATTTTTTGGTTATCAGTAACACAAGTCTTAATAACTTCTTTATTATCAACTTCAACTTCAATCTGTGTAATTTCGTTATTGTTACTAATATCAGTTGATCCAATAATCTTTTCATTATTAAAATCGTCATCACTTTTGATTATATTGTTCTCTCTCAATAATACAGTAACACCCTTTTTACTTCTAACTCCTTCTTTCCATTCTTTATTTAATCTTTTACGTTCATTAACCAATCCAAGTCTAACGATATCAGTACCAATAATACAATCTTCAATATCTAAAACATCACCAAAATATGGTCTAATTGATCTATTTCTCATACCAATTTTCATATTTTCAGGATGTTGTAATTTTAACTCTTCATTATCAAATTCAATTCCTTCATTAAATTCCCTTTCACCTTGCATATTGTTTAGTTTCAACCATGATCCTTTACCTCTCCAACCAAACCCTAATCTTGGTACATTTAATCCATTGGTACCACTTCTTGGTACATCATAATGTGGAGTTAATTTTGTACGGTATCCATATTTTAATGGACTTGGAATTGTATTTAAAACTTTACCCTCCCAATCAATTTCATCCTTACAAAAATGTTTGTATGCATTTTCAACAACCTCCTTTTTGATTAATAATTGATTTTCGTATGATAATGATTGATATTGACATCCACTACAAATTCCAAAATATGCACATGGATTCTCCTTTGGTTTAATTATACCTTCATCATTAATATTAACTAGTTCATTATTTAAAATTTCATTTCTTAATGGTGATAATTTTGTAAATCCAACAATTTCTGAATCAACATAATGTGAATTTGTATGGTAAACTTTTAAATTAACAAAATCTCCAGGAAATGCAAATGGAACTGTTGCAATTTGTACTTTTGGTAACGTTTCCTTATTAACTTGTCTTCTATATGGTTCTTCACTTTGCTTTTTACGTTGTCTTTTATTTGTACCTTCAATTTCAACATCTTCAGAGGCACAATCTTTATTATCAACTTTATTTTTCTCTTCTTCTAAAGCTTCCAATTCCGCAAATTGTTTTTTTTCTCTTTCATTGGCAATTTCTTGACATTTTAAAACAGTTTCGTAACTAGGTGCTTTAATAATCGCTAATCCATCACCTTTTGCAGACATACTTAAAACTTCAACATTTTTCAATTCTCTCCAATTAAAAGCATCTAAAACTCCAGAATCATTGATAATATCACGTACAGGATTCATAACATCATTAATAGTTAATGGATCAATTGATTTTGAATCTTCAATTTCTAAAATTTGACAAACTTTTAAATGATATTTTAATAACATATTAGGAATCTCAAATTCTGTTAAAACTCCTAATGGACTAGTTGAGTCAAAATTCGTTCTTGGTGGCTTACGATGTGATGCACGTTTACGTTTAACTGCATTACTTTTTGGATTGAAAACTTTTCTTTGTGTCTCTGATGGTTTTTCAATATCTGGATCAAGTCTAATTTCTTCTTGTTTTGGTAATTTTAAATTAATTTCATCTTTAATTGACATGATTGATTGTGTCCTTATTTGAAGTATATTAATGTAGGTTTTGTTGATTACTCGTTTGGGCAAAAGAAACATTAACTTTCTTGTTCTTTTTTTTTGTTATAAATAAATAATTATTGTTATTTTTCTTTTTTTTTGAAAAATTATTTTCGGTTTCAAAAAATTTTCTTTTTCAGCCAGTGAAAATTCTCAAAATTGTAATTCATAATCTATACAATCTATAAGTGAGTTTTAATGTTCTTATTCTTATGAATATTTATATATATTTGGTTTAAACATATGATCTATGCAATTAAAATTAGATCTATACATAAAATGTTTATAAAACTAAGAAGAAGAAATAAAAAAAAAGAGGACATAAGAAAGAATGAAAATGAAACAATAAAAATTTATAATAATAAATAATTGGTTAGTTTAAAAGAAAATTTATCTCTATTTACAAGATACAATATAAAATTAAATGATCAATTTAACCAAAGAAAAAAATAAATATTATTTTTTTTTTTTTTCAAAAAATAATGAAGAAAATAGTAAAGCAATAAAGAAAGTTGAAATTAAAACCTAACTCAATTTGCATACCATTTACCATTATCACCTTCATTACCGTTTGAACCAGTTTGGTATTGATTATTTTGATAGTAGTTATTGTAATTCATATTTGCTGCACCACCCATACCATTCATACTGGACATTGGGTTTGCACCCGTTGCACCAGATGCTGCACCAGATGCTGCACCGGTTGCTGCACCTGTTGCACCTGTAAATCCACCAAATCCATTACTTGCACCAAGTGAATTACCAAATAAATTAAATTGGCCGGCATTATATTGACCATATTGACCATAACCACCATATTGACCATATGCATTTGCTTGTGCATATTGGTTGTATGGAACTGATTGTTGTTGAGTTGGTGGTTGACTTGAGGTAGTTTGTTGATTTGCGACTTGAGTGGATGGATTTTGTGCATTAGATTCCTTTTCATTTGTTGTCGTTGCAGCTGCAGTTGAGGTTGTGCCATTCGGTGCAGCTTGTGCAGTTTGTACTGCTTGTTGTTGTTGATAGTTACTTTGACCGTATTGACCATATTGTCCATAAAGTTTATCTTGTTGGAAAGAGTTACCACCAAAAGCTTGCTGTTGTTGGTGTTGTTGTTGTTGTTGTTGTTGTTGATTTGGTTGTTGATGTGGTTGTTGATTTGGTTGTTGATGTGGTTGTTGATGTGGTTGTTGATGTGGTTGTTGATGTGGTTGCTGTTGCTGTTGTTGTTGTTGTTGTGGTAATTGCATTTGTTGTGGATTTGATGGATATCCCATATAACCATTTTGTGGTTGTTGAAACATGTAATAATAATATGGTGGATAAACTGGAATTGGTGACATGGTGTTCATTGCATTTGCTGGATTAACCATATTTGTTAAAATTGAGTTATTTGCTGGAGATGAAACTTGATCAGTTCCAACTGGATTGACACCAAATTGAGTTTGTCCATTCATTGGATCCATAAATTGTTGTCCATACATGTATGGGTTTTGCGATTGTAATGAAGTAGGATCGTATTGATTTTGTGTATTTCTTAAATAGTTATTGATATCTGATCCATAATTACCATTAACATTTTGATTATCATAGTACTTGTTGTTCTTTCTGTAATTATTGTTATTACGGTTTTGTTGTTGTTGTTGTTGTTGTTGTTGTAATTGTGGTTGTGGTTGTGTTTGTGTTTGTTGTTGTTGTTGTTGTTGAACTAGTTTAGATTCTTCAGCTAAACTAGTTTCTTCTACTGAGTTAAGTTCATCCCTTAATGACAAGTTATTAATATCAGCTTGAACATTTTCAATTTCAGTTTGTGCTGGAGCTTCAACGGGTTCTTCAACAGTTTCTGCAACCGATTCATCAGCAACAGCTTCTTGTTCTCTTTCAATTTCTTGTTCTTGTGCAATTTCATTTTCAACTTCTTCTTCGATTTCTTCAATTATTTCTTCAATGATTTCTTCGGCAGCTTCAATAGCTTCTTCAACAATTTCTTCTGCAATTTCTTCTGCAATTTCTTCAGGTATTTCATCAACTTCTTCCTTTTCTTCTTGAACAGGTTTAACAATCTTTTTTGGTTTTAAAGCAGCTGCCCAAGACACTGGAGCAGAACTTGTTGGAATTGATGCTTGTTCGGGTTCATTAGTTGATTTAGTTTCAATTTCAATATCGGTTGGTTTTTCTTCCTTGACAGATTCTATTGGAGATGCTTCAGCAATTTCAAATTCTTCAACAATTTCAACAGTTTCAACATTATCACCTATTGGTTGTTCTTTATGTTCGGGTTTCAAAGCATTAGCCCAAGATGAACCTTGTAAAGGTAGACTTCCAGAAGCTGAAGTATTAGATGATCTTTTAATATTATGACTAGATGAAGAAGATTGATGTGGCTTCTGTTTTGGTCTAAACTGTTTATTTGCTGTGGTATTATTTTGAAATTTTTTATTTTGCTGATTAAACGTTGTTCCAGAATTATGATGATTAGTTGATGATGCAGATGGTGAATCATCCCAATGTGATTGGCGATTAGAAGTTGACGAAGTTGAAGTTAAATTATTTTGTGTATTCGATGCTTGTTCATCAACTTGTTGTTGCTGTTGATCTTGTAATTTTTTCTTCTCTTCCTTTTTATTACTAACTTGATCCCATTTTTGAATTTTTCCTGAAAAAATTCCTTCTAAAATATCTTGTACTTCAAGATTTGCAATTTCATCTTTAATTGCCATAAAATCATTGTAAGTCCAATCAGGGAAAATATCAATTAAAGTTGTAATTTTTTTCTTTAAATCGTTATTATTTGTAGTGGATGAAAACTTTTTAGAGTTATTTCTAAATTTTGAATTTGAATTCTTTTTTGAATGATGTTCTACTTGTTCAGACATGGCTTTATGTGTATGTTATAAGAATGGTAAAATATAATAATGTAATTAATAAATAAGTAAATTAATTAATAAATCAATATTTATAATAAAATTTTATGGATTAAGGGTAATAATAATAGTATAGTAATAAAATGATTAACCAAACTTTATAAGAATGATGTGATGTATTGTGATAATTAAATTAATTAATTAGTTGTTAAAGAAAGTCAAAAAGATAAATGATTAAACCAAAGTCGAGAGCCCAAGGTCACAAGGTCAAGAAAAGATGGTCACAATTCCGTACATTTTCGTCGAGAATGCTGGAAATTGGAAAGGTGGCAAAATTTTAGTCGTGGTCTCTGATAAAATAAGAAAATGGAAAATGCGAAATGCGAAACGCGAAATGCGAAATTCAGAAATGCGAAATTCGAAATTCAGAAATCGGCTTCGATATCTTCGAATGAATACTGAAAAACACAGCCACGGTGCACAGATGTATAGGCTTATACATATGTTGCGTCGATCGTCCATACTGTGAAACATGAGTGGCTGCCACCATGGCGAAGTGTACAAACTAATAATAAGTAAATATTTCATTTTTCATATTTCATATTTCATAACAAAACATTAATTTATCTTAAGATAAACTATAAATAGACAAGCTATATAAAAAAATGAATAAGTGGAAAACTAGTAAACATTAACTAACTTAAATCGATTTTAAGATTAATTTAATTGACCCTTAGTGTGGAAAACTTCTAAAGCTTCGGTAACTCTCTTTGTCATGGTCTTTTCACCTTCTCTAACCCAAACTCTTGGATCAAAGTATTTCTTGTTTGGCTTATCATCACCATCTGGGTTACCAACCATGGATAAAATGTAATCTTTCTTATTTAAAACGTAATCTCTAATACCAATTAAATAAGCATATTGGGTATCGGTATCAATATTGACCTTAACGACACCATTCTTGATACCTTCATCAAATTCTGCTTGAGTTGAACCTGAACCACCATGGAAAACTAAATATAATGGATGAACCTTGTCAGTCTTTAATTGTTCCTTTGCATATACTTGATGCTTACCTAATAATTCAGGTTGTAAAACAACATTACCTGGCTTATAAACACCATGGACATTACCAAATGCAGCAGCAATTGAAAAATTTGGAGAAATTGGAGCTAACGCTTTGTAAACACTGAAGACGGTTTCAGAAGTGGTATATAATAGATCTTTGTGAACGTGTTCATTGTTAACACCATCTTCTTCACCACCGGTGATACCAATTTCCATTTCTAACCATTGGTTCATTTTAGACATTCTCTTGAAATATTTGACACAAGTTGAGATGTTTTCATCATCATTTTCTTCAGATAAATCTAACATATGGGAAGAGAATAATGGTTCACCGTGTTTTTCAAAATATTCTTCATCGGCTTTTAACATACCATCAAACCATGGTAATAATTTCTTTGCACAATGGTCAGAATGTAGGATAACTGGAATACCATAAGCTGGAGCAATGGATCTAATGTAATGAGCAGCAGCAATTGAACCTTGAACTGAAGCAAATTGGCCATCATTTGAGATACCTTTACCAGCAAAGAAAGCAGCACCACCATTTGAAGTTTGTAAAATGATTGGGGAACCTGCGTTTCTTGCAGCTTCTAAAGCAGCAACTGCGGTGGATGAGGAGGTAACATTAATAGCTGGGATTGCAAAACCTTTTTGGTGTGCATAGTCGAATAAGTTCTTGACGTCATCACCAACGATAACACCAGTTTTCTTTGAAAGGAAATCTAAAGTCATTTTAATAATTGTATGTATAAGAGTGTGTGTGTGTTAATTGAATAATCAATTGGATGGAGAAAGGAGATAGAAGAAGAGGAGAGAAATGTGAAGAACCCGACATATCCCACCAAGCACGTTGCAAGTGTGCCGACGCTGGCCCTTATATAACAAGACCCAGCCAGACGGCCTGCACACACGCTCAGCACAAACACCTGATCTGGCCCTACCGTGGGCCGGGCATGGCGCTGCCAGACCGGTCGCACCCTCTCCGGGGTCATTGCTTTTCTGGAAGCAGCTGCTCAGGTCGCCGCGTCGGCCGTCGCTGACGTCTGACGTCTCTTTGTTCCAAGTGTCAATTGTCAATATTGTCAATTGTCTCACATTGTCTCAAACGTCTCCCCATTTGTATCTTCTTCCACCTTTACGCAACCATGTCGTCACAGGCGGCAATTCTCTCCAAGTTTGACAACAACATCCAACTTATACTTACTAAGTTTAATGAAGTTCAACAGTTGTTGATTTTACAAGATAAAGATACTGAAGTTCAAGCCAGTGAATCCATTCAGATTGAATCCAATTCCGCAATAATAATTAGATTGATTGAAGAACTGCTCTCATTAACTAAAAATTTGAAGGAAAAATGGATACTTGGACAGGTTCATAAAACTTCTAAAGATGTTTTAAGTGGTAACAATTATCAACTTTATGAAAACTTGAATATCTTATTAAACAATATCACAAAGTAATTTCATCATTACCTCCTCTTAAATATTTTCCTCCCTTTTTCAACTTTACTAAATAAATAATCTACAACGTGTAATCATATAATATATAGTACCATCATAACATTAATTCATTTCATAAAAAAAAGAGACTACAATAAAAGAAAAGGACAAAATAGTATAAATAGTAAATAGTAATAATTTTTTTAAATAATAATTTAATAAACTAGTTATTTTATTTTCTTAACATGAGGTATCAACAACATATCTACCTAAAATCTTACCTTGTTCCATTAATTCATAAATCTTTGGTAATTCAGATAAACCAACAACCTTGATTGGAGATTTCACTAAACCTCTTGTAAAGAAATCTAATGCTTCAGTAGTATCTTCTCTATTACCAACATATGAACCTTTAATTTGAATGGATTTAATGACATGTTCAAAGACAGATGATTCGCAAACTGCATTTGCTGGTAAACCAACTAAAACAACCTTACCTAAAGTTCTAACATATTGACAAGATTGAGATATTGCAGCTGGAGAAACTGAAACATTAATAACACCGTGTGGACCACCATTAGTTGCAAGTTGAATATCTTTAACAACATCTTTTGATTTGGTGAAATCAATGAAAACTTCTGCACCCAATGATTTAACAAATTCACCCTTTTCTGCACCACCATCAATACCTAAAACTCTTAAACCCATTGCCTTTGCATATTGAACAGCTAATGAACCTAATCCACCACCTGCACCAGAAATTGCAACCCATTGACCCGGTCTTAAATCTGCAGTCTTAAGTGCTTTATAAACAGTAATACCTGCACATAAAATTGGTGCAACATTAGCTAAATCGGTACCTTTTGGAATTTGAGCTGCTTGAATTGCATCTGCAGTTGCATATTGTTGGAATGAACCATCATGAGTATAACCTGACAAATCCGCATTTGGACAGTTTGGTTCTGCACCTTGTTGACAAAATTCACAACCCATACATGATCCATTAAGCCATTTGATACCTGCATAATCACCAATTTCAAAATTGGTAACATTTTCACCCTTTGCAACAACAATACCTGCACCTTCATGACCACCAACTAAAGGTAATTTAGTTGCTAACGGCCAATCACCTTTCCAAGCATGCAAATCAGTATGACAAACACCTGAATATTTGACATTAATTAAAATTTCATTTGGTTTTGGCTTTGGAACCGGAATATCCTTGTATTGTAATTCACCACCATTTTCATAAAAAATAACAGCTTTTTGAGATTTTGGAATTGATGGAGGAGCAGAAGTTGCAAGTGATCTTGCAGAGAGACGTAGAACTGGAGACTTGAAAGAATGTCTTAATTGAGAAGTAATTGATTGTGTAAACATATGTAATTATTTATTTAACTGATTGATTGATTGATTGATTGAATAATTAAAGAGAGATGGGAAACTTCATCATTTGAAAGTAGCAGAAAGATGGATATTTATATAGAAATTGGCATAAAGTGGGGCAACTGAATGCCGCCAATCGGAAAATGGGGAGACACCAGTGTAAATTGGAGAAACTTACTGGAATATGGGGGACGAAAGGATTTGTTTAGGCGGGGTTGGCCAAGACAGGTGCGAAATGGGGTGCAATTATGTGGTTAGTGTGGGAAATGACGAGAAAGCGTGCATTTATTATGGGGTGAAATGCGCGGCGTCCGACAGTGGGGGTGTGGATGTGATGCGCAGTGTGGGGCTTTTTTCTTTCTATGTATTTTGTTTTGCAGTGGGGGTATCGGGGGGGGGTGGATGAAGGGAAACTGGAGTGGGTGACTGGAGGTGGTAGGAAAGTGGAGGAGTTATTATTGGATATGATAAATGGACGATGACTGACTGTGGTGTGTATCTATTTGTTATTGATTGTAGCTGGTGGATAATATTAACTGTAGACTAAATAATAAACAATTCCTAATTTAATTAGTTATACGAGGAGCTGACACTTGCAATTTCCTCTTTTGGTATTCTCAAATTTCCCAGTTTGGCATTCGAGAATTTCACTCTAATACTTAATTTTTATTTTTTCAATTTTAGGATTCATCAGATTTTTCAGATTTCAACATGCCTTCTTCACTTTCTTCGGATTTCCGTTAATCTTACGTTCTACAACCATTCAAATTCCATGTCCAAACCAGCATTGAAGATAGGATTGGAAATCCATACCCAATTACACACAACTGCAAAACTGTTTTCCCAATCTTCAAATGCAACTTCAAATTTATCCCTGATCCCGAACACAACAGCTTCTTTTTTCGATGTTTCCTTACCTGGTACACAACCGAAACTAAACCATCAAATATTATTGAATGCGCTTAAATTAGCCATTTCCTTAAATTGTGAAATTTCACCAACTTCAACTTTTGATAGAAAACATTATTTTTATGGTGATCAACCTCTAGGATATCAAATAACTCAACATTTTAATCCAGTTGCTAAGAATGGACATTTGATGTTATGGAAAAGACATAATCCAAAGTTATCTCAAGATGTTAAAATTAATATTCAACAATTACAAATTGAACAAGATACGGGTAGATCAATTTATCATTCCGTTAATAACGCTAATTCTAATATAGATTTTAATAGATCAAATATACCATTGATTGAAATGGTTACATTACCTGATTTTTCCTCTATTGATCAAGTCAGATCTTTTTTACAAAATTATATTAAATTAGTTCAAGATTTAAATATTTCAACGGGTGATTTGGAATCTGGTTCAATTAGAGTTGATGTTAATATAAATTTAATTGGACATCAAAGAGTTGAAATTAAAAATTTACCAACTATTTCAGCTATTTTGAATGCAATTCGATATGAAGAGAAAAGGCAATTACAAAATTTAGAAATTAATGACACACCTTTAGAGATTGAAACAAGAGGTTGGGATGGCAAAAAAACTTATCATCTTAGATCGAAAGAATCTAATGTCGATTATAGATATACACCTGATATGGAGTTACCTAAAATTAAACTAAACTTATCAGATTTGATAACAAAAATAAAATCAAGTTTGCCAATTTCAATTGATGATAAATTAGATTCATATTTAACTCAATATAAGTTAAATTTAAGAGATGCAAAAATTTTAGTGAATAACAAACTAATTGAGTCATATTTTCTAAAATGTTGGACTTTATCAAACAGTCAACAAAACATACAGTATAAAATTATAAATTGGTTAGTTAATGACTTATTGGGATTTTTAAATAAATCCGAAATCCAATTTGATGAAAATATCCTACTGCCGGAATGTTTCCTTGATTTAATTAAATCTGTTGAAGATGGTTTGATATCTAAACAAAACGGTAAACTAATATTATTACATTTAGTTAACAATCAATCTGATCAATTAAAATCAATTAATGAACTAGCTAATGAATTTGATATGATCATATCAAAGAATAAAATAGATAACAATCAAATCGATGAATTGATAACTAATGTTATAAATAATAATGATAAGATTGTAAATGAAATTAAAAATGGTAAAGTAAAGAAAATCAATTTCTTAATTGGTTTATTAATGAAGGAAACAAGAGGTAATATAAAACCAAAAATGTTTGAAGATAAAATAAAACAATACCTTAACTTATAAAAGAAAAAGAAAGAAAAATATAGCTATCTATATGTAAATTTATATAGACACTTATAGAGTAAAAAAAGGTATAAACCTGTAGTATAATAATAGTAATAATATAAATAATAAACCAGTGATAATCAGTAATTCCATTCCATTTCTTAAACGCTGTTAAAAAAAACCTAAATTAATAAAGTCAAATACCCAAACCAACCAAATTAATTAACTTCATGAAATTCACCAAATGTATTTTCACCACTGTAAACAATATAAAGGAAACCATCATCATCTTTATATTGATCATAAATAGTACTCATTAAAGCAGCAGTTGGTGGTAAAATGTCTTTAACAAATATGAAAATTGCCTTCTCGGAAGGTAAATGAATTCTTCTACGAATAACGTAAACAAATTGACCAACCGTCAAATCAGAAGGTACAAGATACTTACGCTTATCAATATTTGGAATATCACTATCTTCAACTCTTTCACAAATAACTGGAATTCTATCTTGAAATTTGGATCTGATTCTCATCGATTCTTCCTTTCTCTTTTCTAAAATAAACAAAGAAAATGATTAGATAATACATGTGACGTATAATTTTTGTGGCTGTTAGTATTTAAATTAATAAAGGTATAATAAACGAAAAAATGGAATTATATATGCAATACATACCAAATGAGTGATCTTCTTTAAATTGGGACTTCATGGTGTGTTTTATGGTGTGTGTTGTAATGTTTTGTAGTGTTTTGTGTACTTTTATAGGAAGAACAGGCCGTGTTGTTATGGCTCAGATAAGAAATCGGAAGGTGAAAGGCAAATTAATTGAGCGAGAAATATATTTTTATCGTATACTATATATTATAACTTTTAATTTTTAATTTTTAATTTTTAATTAATTTATTTTTTAACTTTTAATTTACATTATTATACAGTATTATATTATTATACTAGAAGAATTGTTAATGACTCGTCACATTAGTCTGCGAGAAAGTAGGAAAGAGTACATAACACTATGATGACCGCAATGGCCACAACCACTTGTTGAAGCAGTAAAAAAAGCGGTGCTATTGGCATTTCTCCATGTGGTTGTTTTGTGTCATTATCTTCTCTAATATTGAGTACATCAGATAAATATTCATATTGTTTCTTGAGTTGTCTAGTGTATCTCATCAATTGTAGTCTGAAGTCAGCATTTCGCATTTCATGCTGTAGTTTAACAGTGTCTTGTGTTTCAATGAATTGGGTGATGTCTTGATTTATAGTCATTTCTGTGAGAGGTGGAATACTTTCATTTGTTTCATTCACTCGTTCCATATGTTCATCATTGGATTCCTCCATTTTTATATCATTTTCTGGATTGTGATTGATCACATTATCTGTGGATGTTGAATCCAATCCAATGTCTTTTGTGTCATTATGATGATCATATTTTTCATACTCATTGTTAATTATTTCTTTCCTTCGTAAATAATCTAAAGGCAATGGTGTACCAAAATCATAAATCTTATTAACTTTTTTAGGCTTCTCAATAACAATATTATTATTAACAACAGTTTCATTTTTTTCTTCATGTTCCTCTGTTTTGGCTTCATCATCTACTACTTCTTCATCTAGACTAACATCATTACTTCCATACTCTAAAGGTAATGGATTTCCTAAATCTGACAGCTTCATATGTGGTTTTCTTTTAACCTCTACTACATCAACTTTATTAATTACATCATCATCTTCTACTTTTATATAGTTTAGAGGTAATGGATCACCTATATTTAACGTCCGTCGTATTTTGCTCTTATCATTGTGTGTATTTTCCTTTCCTGGGACTTTTTCACTGTGTTTTCCATCCACAACATAGGACAATGGAAGCGGCCCTATATCATGCTCCATGGTTGTCTCCAATGGTTTCTTCGCCAAAATAGCAAACGCTTAGCAAATTCGGCATAAACCGTATACAAACATGAAACAAATTAGGAAAAAAATACACAGAAAAGGACGATCGACTGCAATTTCTGCTTTTAGCGCTTTGTTTTTTTTTATCCTTTATCTTTTATCGTAATCCAACATTTTTTAGTTGGCTCAATCAGGCCATGGTGTTTTCGTTGAAGTAAGTGTGGATATTAACAAAACAGGTATGCAAGAAATTCAATGGGATAATGTTCCTGAAAAGTACAAGAAATGGACATTAGAGTATGACTCTTCAATTCAATCATATAAGCAATTAAAAAATGGTGCTAAATTCATATTGAATAAGTTTAAATCAAATAATAATCTTAATCTTAATAACAATAATAATAATAATAATATTAACGCTCGTATTAATAGTCTCAGTTTTGATGCAGGTGATGATGATGATGCCTATAATGATACTGATAAAGGAGAATTAGTTGGTGTTCATAATGAGTTTGAAGATTTGGTTATCGGAAGTCATGGCGAGGTCTATATGATTAATGACGATTTAATTCATATTTATGATTGGATACCAAGAAACTCTATATCTAAGTCGATTAATTTAAATGATAAATCATTGTATCATATACATACCATCACAACACCACAATTTACTAAAATTTTGAAAATTTTCCCAGTTTATTATGATAGAATTACTAAAAATATTAAAATTTTATACATTTTGAAAACATCAATTACTAATAGCCATGAATTGTATTTGTTTGATTTAATGAAAGATCAAGAAATTTATATACCTTATAAAATCAATCCAAGCTTTGAATACTTTAGCACATTTGTTGATTCATCAGATTATTTTATATTAATTGATAAAACTAATCAAATACTGAGTGTATTTGATTATAAAAATTTATCATTAATTAACAAATTCAATATTGAATTTATAAATGATGTACCAATATTTGATTTACGTGGCAAATATCTAATTTTCAATATCAATTCCAAATTTAAATCTTTAATCAATAAAAATCAATTAAATTCCATTAATTTATCTTCAAAGAACAATTTATTAAACAAACTGATTAAATCATTTTCGAATACAGCATTAGATTCAATGTTACTATTTAGTGAAGTAAGTCAAAACAAAATATCAAAAATATTAGAAAATAGGAAAAAACAACAGAACAAAGATATAACCACTATAGATCAAGATGATCTAATTGATGACGTTGATAATGATGATGAATTAATTAATGATGATATAAGAGATAATTATAGAGATATATTTATTGAATTATACAACACGATCAATAAATCATCATCTTATGTTAAATTAATTGATTTATCAATAAATTCCACTATCTTCCAATTATCTATACCAATGGGATGCAGTAAAATTTCAATATCTCCATTTGATTTACAATTTTTAACCGTTAATTATAGGGGTGATGAATTATATTTATGGGATTTCACTAATCTAAATAATGACTCAATCGTATTAATTGATAAATATAATAGAGGTAAAACTTCATCAATTATTGAAAATATAGATTGGGGGATTGGGAATTCAACAGTTTTATGCTTAAGTAGGCAAAATGGCTCATTACATTCATTTATTAATGAATCATTGAGAAACTATGAAGATTTGAAAACTAGAAAGAAAAATGGTGCAAATAAAAATAGTAATAGTAGTAAAGATAACGCTCAAAAACCATGGTGTTTATCAAGTTTAAAATTAAAAAAATTTACAATTATCAGACTTGTTTTCATTATGGATTTTACAATTGGTATTGATAAAGATAACAATCTATTATTAATTAATTTAGAAACTGGGAATATTGAAGGATTTATTGATTTTAAAAAATTAAAAAAACAAAGTGATAATAATACTGTAACAGACATTGATTTAAATCTTGACTTTGAAATAAAACCTAAAGTTATAACAACATTAACGAACAAAGAAATAGAAATTGAGACATGTAAACCATATTTACCATCCTACAATAACAAAAACTATAAATTTAAAGAGATTGAAGATTTTGAGGTTAATTTTGATAATTTTATTAATTTATCAGAAAACATTAACATCAATAAAACTTTTAAAATTGGAGGCGAATTATATGAAAACAAATCTTCTGAAATAGATACACCAGCTACATCAATAACACCAATTACAAGTATACCCGAAACGCCTAATATAACATGTAATGAAGAATAATGTGTAAGTTTAAGTAAAAAAATGAAAATTGGAAAATCGAAAATCTCATTCTACATTTTACATTTTACTTGTAAAAATTCGACTCCTCGACATAAAGAGGAAAGACGAGAAGTTCAACTTTTCAATTTTTCCATGTCGACGTTTTACAATATTGCCACTATAGATTTCTTATAATAAATATCAACATACCAACAAGAATGTCCTCGGCTATCCAGTTATTAAACCCAAAGGCAGAATCTATTAGACGAGCACAAGCACTTCAAGTGAATATAAGTGCGGCCGTTGGATTACAAGATGTGTTAAGTTCAAATTTAGGTCCAAAGGGTACATTAAAAATGTTAGTTGATGGATCAGGTGGTATTAAAATTACCAAAGATGGTAAAGTTTTATTATCCGAAATGCAAATTCAGTCCCCAACTGCAATTATGATTGCTAGAGCTGCAACTGCACAAGATGAAATTACTGGTGATGGTACAACAACTGTTTGTTTGTTAGTTGGAGAATTATTAAGACAAAGTGAAATTTTTATCAATGAAGGTATACATCCAAGAATTTTAGTTAATGGATTTGAAAGTGCACGTGAAGAAACATTAAGGTTTTTAAATGATTTTGTAATTGATAAAAGAGAAGAAGTTTTAAATAGGGAATTGTTATTATCAATTGCAAGATCAAGTCTTAATACAAAAGTTAATAGTGAATTGACTGAAACGTTAACACCAATTGTAACTGATTCAGTTTTAAATATTTTGGATGAAAATGATCCAAAGAAGTTAGATTTACATATGATTGAAATTATGTCAATGATGCATGAAACATCAACAAATACTGAATTTATTAAAGGTTTAGTTTTAGATCATGGTGCTAGACATCCAGATATGCCAAAAAGGGTTCAAAATGCACATATTTTAATTTTAAATGTTTCATTAGAATATGAAAAAACTGAAGTTAATTCAGGATTTTATTATTCAAATGCTGAACAAAGAGAAAAATTAATTCAAAGTGAAAGAAAATTTATTGATGAAAAATTACGTAAAATTGTTGATTTAAAGAATGACGTTTGTGGTAATGATCCAAATAAAGGATTTGTTATAATAAATCAAAAAGGTATTGATCCAATGTCATTAGATATCTTAGCTAAAAATAATATTTTAGCATTAAGAAGAGCTAAAAGAAGAAATATGGAAAGATTACAATTAGTTTGTGGTGGTGAAGCACAAAATTCAGTTGATGATTTAACACCTGAAGTTTTAGGATATTCCGGATTAGTTTTTGAAAAATCAATTGGTGAAGAAAAATTTACATATATTACAGAGAATAGTAATCCAAAATCATGTACAATTTTAATCAAAGGTGCACATAATTATATTATTCAACAAACCAAGGATGCAATCAGAGATGGTTTAAGAGCTGTTAGTAATTCGATTAAAGATGGTGTTTTAGTTCCTGGTGCGGGATCTTTCTATTTAGCATGTTCAAAACATTTATTAGAGAATAAAGAAATAAATAAGGGTAAAAATAGACCAGGTATTAAAGCATTTAGTGATGCACTATTAATTATACCTAAGACATTATGTAAGAATGCGGGATTGGATATACTAGAATCGATTTCAGAAGCACAAGATGAAATTAATAATGGAGAAATAGTTGGAATTAATTTAGATTCTGGAGAACCATTGGATCCAAGAATTGAAGGTATTTGGGATTCATTTAGAGTTTTAAGAAATGCAATTTCAAGTGCAGTTGGAATTTCATCTAATTTATTATTATGTGATGAATTATTAAAAGCTGGTAAATCATCATTAAAAGATTAAGTAATGTTTTATATGTATATTTATGTGTATTTGTATATTTCTATTTAATTATATTTAACCTTTTATACTAACTATACAATTTGATTTAATGATTGTTAAATTTTTTAAATTTTCAAATTTTAAATCATTTATTTGCTCTTCGATTTTCAACATTTCATTCATATTGTTGGCTGAATATGCCATTTTTTCTAAATTCAACAAACTTTCATCAAATTCGGACTTCCACTTTATATATTCATTAAACGAACTAAAATATGAATCAGGATTAAGATTAGTTAATTCATTCTCGTAAATACAATACCAATCTCCCTTCTTATTCCATATTTTAAAACCTGTGAATTTTTCACATAATTGACATTCTAATTTGGTTGGTATTTGTTTTCCATATAATTTTCTAGCATTGCGAGTTTTATTTACAGTAGTGGTAGTAGGTGTATTGATAGTGGTTGTATTGGTAGTATCTGTACCTGTGGTCATGCTATTATTGGAATTTATTATAGCATTTTTAGCATCATCATTATAAGCAACACCATCTAGGGGAAATAACAACTTCTGTATCAAATTAGGTAACCATCTAGATAAATAGAACCAACCCCAAAATATTCCAGGATTTCTGTTATGATAATCATTATCAAAATCCGGGGATTGCTTAGGGAAAGATCTATAAAAAAAATCATTTGGAGATGGTGGTAAATCACCATGAATCCAATTAGCCTTTGAAACTAATGGTGTGACTAAGTTTATAATTGAATCAGAAATTGAATATTTCAGATCATTCGATTGTTGTGTTGTTGGAGTTATTGAGTGGAAATATATATGTGATAAATGAAGTAGTTTATGATATTGTAATGTGAAATCTGTATTGGGTATATTAGTATCATTTTTATCAGTATTGGCACTATTAGTATCATCATCATTATCATTGTTTGTATTATTTGAATTTATATTTCTTAAACTTGGATAGTTTGATGGTATCCAATTTGGATATGCGTGAGTTACTTTATAATGTAGTATATCATGGAAGGGCGTATTGCCTGAAAATATTATTATTGGATCATCGTATTGTAGAGAGAACTCATAAAACATTTGAATGGTTGAAGGGAACAGAAGGGAAAAACAAAGGAAGAAGGTTTTTTTTCCTCTCAACTTTGGGGTAAAAGTATAATATATAAATGTCAAACAAATTCCGTCACAAATGGATGAAAATTAAAAAAAAAATATTGAAATTTGAAATCTGAAAGTTAGACGTCACCGAATCCGGATGAGGAAAAAAGTTCTCCGATTCGTACACAACACACAAAACTCTACACAGTAGAAGAAACCGGATGCTGTTGTTGGTGTTTGAGTTGGTCCAGTTCATGAGCAAATTTAGCATTCAGATCAGCTACAAGTTTTTTGAACTCCATACGAAGAATACGCACACTGGGTGGGTCAGAGGGGGAGATTGCTGTAAATGTAGCGCTGGCAGTAGTATTAGTAGAGAGATGGCCGATGGAGGGTGAAGAGGGGGTTACTGGTGGGGAAAACGCGGATGGGGAACCGAGGGCGTCCACCTTGAGCAACGCGTTTTGCATGAGCAAATCGTGGGCGACGGACGATTTCTCGGCGAGGGCCAGTTCGGAGCGCATGAGTTGCTGGGCAGTCTGTTCGAGCTGGTGGGAAGTTTCGCGAAGGAGGGTTTCTGCACGTAGGGCGCGTTGGGCATTGGCGGCAGCGGCGGAGGCGTGGGCGGCGTGGGCATTTTGCTGTTCCAGGTATTGACGGGTGAGATAGGCGTGGGCAAACTGGAGATCGGCCAGCGGGGTGGACGTGGAGGGACTCGATGAGGGCGCCGTGGATTCTGGTAGGGGGGAGTTGGCGAGGGTGCGGATGGCGTGAGCGAACCAGGACGCCGGGGAATCGGACGGGTCGCAGGGTGGGAGGGGGACTTTGCGGTCGACAGCGAGGGAGAGAACAAGATTGGTGAGGTGGTCGAGAAGGGGAGGGGAGTCGGTGGAGCCGGGGCTGGTGGGGCAGGTGCTGGAGGGGCGGTCTGGGGAGAAGCTTGTGTGAGAGAGGTGGAGGGCCAAGTCCTGGGGGGAAAAGCCGTGGGAAGTGTCGTGGGTGAGAAGCGCTCGTTCAAGGGCGAGCAGGGTGGAGAGATAGTCGGTGGAGTTCGAGGGGGAGGACGATTCCAGATCAGACATGTACTGGGAGAGATGGGCGTGCGGGTCATCGCAGGCGGGTGGACAGTCGGGATCAAAGTCCTGGTGGTCCCCTGTGAGGTAGGAGAAGATGTCTGACGCAGAGGTGCAGGTGACTGTTGAGTCTGGGATCATGTCAGATGAAAGGTATGTGGGGGTTGAGGGATGAGGGATGTTAATGTATAGAAGAGAACTTGTGTTCATGTATAGACAGTTGACGAATACAAGTTGTAGGAAGACCGTTGGTGTTTCATCTTTTTCACGCGTAGCGGTATTTGATTATTTGATTATTTTTTTTTTTAATTAAAATCTAAAATACTAAAAAGTATAAAATATATAAAATATAAACTTCTAGCTGAAATAACATTCTGTATCAACCTCTCCTCAATCATCAGATTATATCTTTGTATCTTTCATAAACCGAATCAATTTCATCAAATAACTCTTTCTTTCTTTCGTCACTGATCCAACTACCATTAACACCATTCTTTGCAATTGTAACCCATTCTTCTCCACTTAACTTGAATCTATCCTCGACAATCCTATAATTATCCAAAATGTAACCACCAAAATATGCTGGATCATCAGAGTTAATGCTGAATGGAACACCAAAATCTAAAAATTTACGAATTGGTAATTCCTTAACATCTTTAACAACTTGTAATTTAACATTACTTAATGGACAAAGACTTAACATGACTTGTTCTTTATTTAACCTTTTCAATAAGTTTTCATCTCGGTAACTTTGAACACCATGATCAATTCTACTAACATTTAATAAATCAAGTGAATTAGAAATAAAAATTGGATCCGCTTCTTCACCTGCGTGTGCGGTTAATAAAGCTGCTGGATGTCTATCTTGAACCAATTTATAACAGTCGACGAATAATTCTGGTGGGAATGGTTTCTCACTTGAATCCAATCCCAGTCCATGAATTACACCTTGATCATAGTAATTTCTTGCATCGTTAATTGTTTTAATACCATCTTCGCTTGGTAAATGTCTTAATAAACACATAATTAATTTGGTACTAATACCTAATTCCTTTTCAGCTTTTGAACTTGCTCTATTTAAACCTTTTACAACAACATCTAATTCAATTCCACGTTCAACATGACCTTGTGGATCAAAAAACGTTTCCGCATGTTTTAATCCATCATTTGCTGCTTTAACGAAATATGCCCATGCTAAATCAAAAAAATCTTCTTCGGTAATTAAAACTGACATACCGATATAGTAGTGATTAAGAAAATCTTGTAAATCAACAAAATTATCATATCTGTCATTACATAGCTCGACATCTTTTGGAAAATGGTCTGGTAATTTAATGTTGTTTCTCTTTGCTAATTCAAATAATAAATCTGGTTGTAATGTACCTTCTAAATGAACATGATGTTCACACTTTGGTAATTCCTTCAAAAAGTTATCTTTATGCAACATCATTAGGTTGATTTATTATCTAGCAAAACTGAATATATAAGTGTTTCCAAACAAAAAAAAAGGAAAGGAAGAAGAAACACAATACTTACAACAAAAAGAAAGAAAAATTTTATGGAAAGAAAACAAAAGAAAATTTATATTATCAGCGGAGAAACACACTTTTTATTTTTTCCGTTTCTTACGTTCCGCTTGCCGGCCGTTTCCGCGTAAAGAAACCGTTGAGAAATCTCTAATCTTAGCATTCCTTATCATCTACTTAATCTCAAACTCCAAAACACAAGTAAAGCTTAGTACTAGCAATTCATAAAATTTAATCATTGGTAACTATTATCTTTTTCAATCATACGCATCTTCCGTTTCTGGCCCCTTTCTTTTATAGATATCACCAGCTAACAATGCTGCCCCAATACGATTTGTGAAACAAAAAAGAATACCAAACAGTGGTAAATTTTCTAAAAGTTGACAAGTTATACCAAATGTTAAAAATTCACCTTCATGCTCTTTCAGTTCATATTTGATTTGCCTATCTCTCTTTCGTGTTAATCTCCAAAATCTTTCTTGGCTCAACGACGAAACCTTAACTGATTGATTAAAATATATTGAAATTGTATTCACTACTGGAATAAAACTTATAAAAATTGAATACATTAGATTCAAAAAAAATAAACTAAAATTAATTGGATTGATTTCCATTACTTTGGCACCTAATGTTTCAGGGACTAATCTTTTCAATTTACCAGGGATAACAATTGAATCTAAATCAGTTAAGCATAGTGTTGTATCAAATACCTTGTTTAGTTTACCCTTAATTAAAAATTCTTTAAAAATATAATTATTTAAACAATTACATTGTTGGTAAGTTGATAAAATTGAGACTTGAACACCAAGTGGTCCTAAAGTCATTGAATAAATGAATAAATTGATTGGTAAAATAACAATAAATAGGACAATACAAATATAACAATGTAAAAAACTATAAGGTATAACAACCGATAAATAAATAGGCAACAATTGCTGATAATTATGGAAAAAAAATGCAACTCCTTTAAATGGGTAAATAAATCCTTGTGTTGTCAATAAATTATTTAATAAATTTAATGGTCTGGATGTTTCCATTAATATTCTTCCTTGTATTGCTCTTTGCCAATCGTAATAAAAGTTCAACATTGTTTGGCTGAAATGAAAGAAAGGAACAAACAGTAATAGCAACAGAGCCTCAATTGTTTTTCAAAAAGGGGTCAAATATCTGAACTAGTAAATTATTGTTTGCTTTTTCCTTTTTCCAATTGCCCTTTTTGGAAAAAGACCATGTTCCGTAACTAATTTATTTTCAACTTTTACAGAAAAATGATTAATTTATTAGAAGAGATACAAAATTTATATAATTTTATTAGTATGTAATTAACCTAATCGAATAAACCGAAACCCATGTCATCATCAGATTCTTCCTTTTCTTCTTCAACTTCTTCAGCTGCTGCTTCTTCAGAAGCACCTGATGCTGCTGCTGCTGGTGCACCACCAACTGCACCACCTGGAGCTGCAGAAATCTTTTCATTACCTTCAGCAATTAATTCTTCAACGGATTTACCTTCTAATTCAGAGATTAATAAATCTAATTTTTCAGATTCAACATCAATACCAACTGATGATAAAACTGATTCAACATCAGCTGCAGTTGGTGCGGTTTTACCGGAGTTGACTAAAAGTAAGTAAGCTGCAAGATACTTCACTATAATAAAAAAATGAAAACAATAAGGGAAAAAGTAAATATTTATGTTAGTATTTTCATTCAATTTGGGATTTTTTTATTCAATACTTCAAGAGATCATGAAACGTCCTAACTAAAGCTCAATATTGTACCTGCAGTATAGTAATAAGTGATGTAATTCGACAATTTGTGGCTTTTGTTTGATAAACTCTATTATATCAGTAATCTTATTATTAATATTATCATTTTTTCAAATTTCAAATCGTTAAATATTTCATGATAAATATTTTGCATTAAGTATCAATTATTGCTAATTTTCTATCCATTCGATGTAATCTCTTTGAAAGTAATATTTTCTATATGTACATACTTGTGACTAAACTTGTGTATATGGGAAACCAAAAAGGAATTTAAAAATATAGTATTTCTATCGTTAAATCATTCATGTCTATAATTCATCAAAATGCAAATGCGTCTAAGAAAATCTCGACGAGTTTAGAGGCCCTTGTTTGAGGTGTCCGGGTGTTAAAAAAGTGACTGCGTTTATAATAATTATGTGCGGTGCGAAGGTGACTTTGCGGTAAACTTCAAAGAAATGTGCGCGTCCTTCAAATATTGCCACCCGAAGAAGTAATTTCTGCACCGCCCAAACTTTTAACTAACAAACATTGTCTGGACGCTCAGTAATTTTTACCTAGTGAGAAAACTTGTAATTTCACCTGCACTTTATTGGAATTTATTGAATTTTAATTATATTCCTTTTAAAATAGTCCATCTTAGATCATCCAACAATCATGTCTACTAGTATGTATAATGCACATATACCCATATTTTATTTATGAATTAGAAGAGGATACATTAATGAATGAAAATGATTTTACTGAAATTAATAATATAAATATTATCTGCAAAATGTTAAACATTGAAAAATTGGAAAAAACAAAGTTTATTATGCTTTGAATGTTTACCAATTCATTGAATGACATCTGAAAACTGTTACATGATTAGTTATTTTATCAAGTTATTGTTTAATCAAATTTGTGTTATAGAAACAGATAGATGAACAAATCTAGAATTTTATGAACACATCTAATTGCTTTCCAACACTGTAATACAAAATTCATTTTTTCAACTATTGATCATTAAAACAATATTACCTCTATATAATTATTTCCATAAATCTACCATATTTACCACCAATACTAACATTTAAACCTTTCCATCTATTATTTTATTATTATAGCTGAACAAAGAAAGAAGAGATCCTTCAAGTCATTCTCTTTTAAGGGTGTTGAACTTGACCAATTATTAGAATTATCAACTGAAGATTTCGCAAAATTATGTGATGCTAGAGTTAGAAGAAGATTCTCAAGAGGTTTAGGCGCAAAACCAATGCACTTAATTAAGAAATTAAGAGCTGCAAAGGTTAACGCACCAGCAAATGATAAGCCAGCTGTTGTTAAGACTCACTTAAGAAATATGATTGTTGTCCCAGAAATGATTGGTTCAGTTATTGGTATTTACAACGGTAAGGTTTTCAACACTGTTGAAATCAGAGCTGAAATGGTTGGTCATTACTTAGGTGAATTCTCCATTACTTATAACCCAGTTCAACATGGTAAAGCTTCTGCAGGTTCTAAGTTAAGATTATACTAATTGTGCTTTATTGCAGTCGATATTAATTTAAAATATTTTGTATAAATCTTTCCTTTATTACTACTAATGTGTTTTTTACCTTTTATAACAAAAAAATCATTATAAACTTAAAAAAATTCCTATATCGTAATTATACATTACACATTACACATCATTGTTGATGTGCTTCTTTAATCCCATTTCCCTTAAATCACTCAAAATTTCATCATCTGAACATCCATTTAAGTTATTTAATGAACTTGGGATCATTTGTTTAAAGTTGACTAAACCCTGTAATTTACTTAATTCTTTGAAAATTGAGTTTCTTTGATTAATTAATAACGGTAAATAAGTTTCAATGTTTGAGTTATTAATTGATTTATTGAATTGATAATATTCGGGTAATTCCAAAGTCTGGATATCCATTGTTCTTCTCTCCTTATTGATATCATACCAATTTGTGGTTATATTAAGTATTTCTTTATTTTTCAAATCTTGTTTCAGTTTAATGAACTGCTGATGTAATGAAACTCTTGTTGCTCTTGTTTGATTATCCAAAGTTTTCAGTTTATATTTTTGTAAATTTATTAATCGTTCAGCTTTCTTTTTGAAATCTTCATCAATCATTTTCATATATTCTAATAGTTCTGGATGTTGATTGTTTTCACATAATTTTAGTTCAAAATCAAGTTTTGTCAACTGTGTATCATACAATTTATCTTTCAGCTTTGCAAACAAAATTTCAATATCTTTTAATCCATTCATTGCTGAAACTCTTGTATCTTCCTTTTGCTGTTCTTCAAGTTTTGCCTCGGTATCTGTTTTATCTTCTTCTTTCTCTTCCCCTTCTTCTCTTTCTTGGGTTTTATCCTTGCTATCATGTTGATCATTTTTCTGATTTTCATCAACTTCATCTGCTTCGTCTTCGTCTTCGCCTTCATCTTCATCTGCATCTTCATCTGCATCTGCATCTGCATCTTCATCTGCATCTGCATCTTCATCTTCATCTGCATCTTCATCTTCATTTTCATTTTCTCCTTCAATTCCATCTTCATCAACAATAGATAAAGATATATCACTATTTAGTTTAATATCTGTTGTTGCTTGATAATTATCATTATTATTATTATTGTCTTCCTTTCTTAACTTTTTGTTTATTTCATTATCATTAGCTTCAGTATCTTCAATATACAAATCCAAATCTCTCTTTTTTTCATTTATGTCACTACCTCCTGATAAAATCTCTAGTTGACTTTCTCGATCGTCTATGCCTTCCATTTTATCGGTTTCTGCATCACTTGAAAGCATTTGGTTATATTTAGCATCTTTGTCCATAATCATTATTTATATATGTGTTATAAAAAGCTTTGGGAAGCAGAAGTTGTATACGTATAACCGATTTTGATATGCAAAATCCTGAACTGGTAAATGGTATTCGATCTACAAAAAAGTAAAATATAAAAAGTGCTCAGCTCAATCAAAACAAAATTTGAAGTTTATTGTTTGTTGTTTAATTCTCAAATTCTCAACCTTACACGCCGTTATTTTTATTAGTTTATACATATTATTACTGATTATATTTACATTCTACATAACAATAAATGCATTAAACTATTTCTTTGGCTTTGAAGCGCTTTCTTTAAATGCTTGAGATCTTTTGGTGATCCTAGCACTCTGTTCCCTTCTTTCTTTACGACCACCATGTCTTTTTTTACCAACACCTCCAATTGGGTTACTTTTCCCCTTAGTTGCACGTTCACCTTCAACGACCAATTTGCCTAAAGTTCTACGATCAATTTTACCTAATTGTTTTGCCCTTCCAACAACTGTCTTTTGCTTATCATTTAATTTAGAAAACTTTGAACGCATGGTTTCATTATTACGTAAAACTTTCTTGCATCTTGTAATTCTTAGTGATCTTTTGCCCATCTTTTTACCATCTAATAATAATGCTTTAGTAACATAGTTTGTATCAAGAAACTGAATAATTGCAAAACCTTTACCAAAGTTGGTCTTTGAATCTCTGACAATACGTACGTTATCAATACAATTTATAGTATCTTTTGATTCCTCCTTTGTGATTAATTTACTGTTGAAATACTTCCATAATGCTTCTTCTTTTTCTTGAAAGTCCAGATTACCAACAAAAATTGATAACTTATTATCCTTCTTAGTTGGATGAGTTAAATGATCAAACCTTAAATGATGATCTTTATAAACTATACCATTTAGTTTTAATGCTTTCATTGAATCTTCTTTTTTTTTAAAAACGATGTAACTGTTCATAACATTTTCTAGATCAACTTCTTTTGAAATAAATGCAACTTTACGTGGTGCATTTGAAGTTGAATGAATTGATCTAAACCTTATTGATTCAAACAAACTTGTATTTACCGGACAGTCTAAAGACTTATTAATAAACTGTTTAAAGTCTTTTGTTTCTCTCTTATTTGATATAATTACTGATGGCACATTACCAATGAAAACCGTTCTTTCAGCTTTTTCAAATTCTTTATCCTTCAAATCTAAAATTTTTGCGGCACTTGCAGATTTTGGCTTAGCTTCATCAGTTGCTTCCTCGGAGGTCATTTCGGTATCTTCATCTTGTTTAACTCCTTCGCTTTCTTCTCTTTCTTCCGCTTTTTCTTCTTCTTTCTCGGAATCTTCGTCTGAATCGTCATCGTCGCTTAATAATTTAGCCATATATTTATCTTCTAAATCAGCATTTTCATCATCAACGTCCATTTTTTCAGATCTTGCATTATCTAAAACTTCATCATCATCCTCCTCGTCTTTTTTGCCTTCATCACCACTATCACCTTCATCCTTTTGTTCTTGGTTTTCCTTTTGTTCAGCTTCTTTACGGTTTTGTCTCATTTTATCCTTTCTTTCCTTTTTCTTTGTTTGAACAATAGTTCTAGTTTTTTCAGAAACAAGCCTCTCATTATCAATGGCACTGGACTTGGAAAATAAACCTCCAGACATGATGTATTGGTATTTTATTGTTCAACAATAAAATCTTGATGTAGTGAAAATTTGAAGAATCAGTAGAAAAAAATTTTAATAGAACACCTCTTTCCCAAAATGGATATTACACCTGTGCACCGCGTGAAAATTAAAATCAACCGTATCGGTTAACGATACTGAGATTAAATCTTTATCTGGAATCTGAGATAGTGTCACTTAAAAGGCTTCAAATAATCTTGTTGCGTTTTGTCTTATCTCTTCTGCGTTTTTCTTAGTTTCCTACTTTTTTTAACACAAAGATGGGTCAATCTGCATCTAAAAACAATCCAACATACATTTCTGCATCAAAAGTTTCTGACGTAGATGATGAATTAATTTACAAATTACAATCATTATTAAGTGACGCTGAAACTGATAGCACAGTTTCTGATGATCCATTGAGCGTTAGCAATTTGAACGAATGGAATGAAGAACTTTTATCTGATCCTGCTAAAACACTAGCTTTAAATTGCATGACTGGTAATGATATTAATAAAATCATTGCAAATACAAGTAAAATTAATTCAAATAATATTGATTTATTTAACTATAACGTTAAATTTGAAGGCGGACCAATTACAAATCAAAAATCATCTGGTAGATGCTGGTTATTTGCATCTACAAATGTTTTCAAAGAATTTATTAAACAAACATATAATGTTGAAAATTTTGAATTCTCTCAAAACTATTTATTCTTTTATGATAAACTAGAAAAATCAAACTGGTTTTTAAATAGAATTTTAGAAAGTTGGGATGATGATATTGACTCAAGATACATCCAATTTTTATTACAACTACCTGAAAATGATGGTGGTCAATGGGATATGATTGTTAACTTAGTTAATACGTACGGTGTAATTCCAAAATCGGTTTTTCCAGACTCGGCATCGTCAATCAGTTCTAATAGATTAAATTATTTTATTAATAATAAATTACGTGAATTTGCAATTATTTTAAGAAATTTGAAAAAGGAGGAATCAAGTAAGTTTGAAAAGTATGGTGGTACATCATCCTTTAAATCTGAAATTCCAAATATTAAAAAGTCAATGATGAAAGAAATTCATACGATTTTAAGCTTAACTTTAGGTTTACCACCTTTGCCAAATGATAAAATTATTTGGGAATACATAGATAAATTTGGTAATTTTCATAGAGTTGATTCAACTCCATTAGATTTTAGCACTAAGATTTTGAATTTTGATGTAAATGAACACTTTTCACTCATTAACGATCCAAGAAATGTTCAAGGTTTATATACGGTTGATAAGTTAGGTAATATTGAATCTGGTAAACCAATTGAATATGTTAATACATCAATTGATAATTTAAAACAGTCTGCAATTGACATGATTAAAGCAAATGTACCTGTATTTTTTGGTTCTGATGTTGGTAAGTTTAGTGATACACAACTTGGATTATTAGATGTTGAATCCTGGGATTATGATCTGGGTTTTGGAATTGATATGAAATTGAGTAAAAAGCAAAGATTATTATCAGGTTCATCACAAATGACGCATGCAATGGTTTTAACTGGTGTTCATTTAGTTGACGGAAAGCCAATTAGATGGAAAGTTGAAAACTCGTGGGGTGAATATGGCGATCATAAAGGTTATTTTGTGATGTCTGATAAATGGTTTGATGAATATGTTTTCCAAATAGTTACAAATTCTAAATTTGCCAAGAAAGAATTAACTGATATTTGGTTATCAAAAGATTATAAGGTTTTACCATATTATGATCCAATGGGTGCATTAGCATAATTTTTGCTGATCATTAATATTAATTGTTACTGCTTATTTTACTTGAGTTTTATTTGTCATTTTTTTTATTGACTTTTTCTATCTATTTATATCCATACACAAGCATAATTTATATAATCCATACTATATTTAATTATTTTTACCTATATTTAATTACTTTTACCCATTACTTTTTTAAAGACCCCACGTTTTTTGGTCTTACGTGTTTTAATTCCCATGCCTACAATGTCACTTACAATTGGCATGTTATGATGATGATTATAATTATAACCACCATCAATAAAAGCTCTATGAGTTCCATAAACACCACTTGACAGAGTCCAATCAACTCCAATAGTCTCCCAAACACTTAACGGTATAATTTTGGGCAATTTTCTACCATATAAACATTGATCAACTAACCACGTCCCCACAATGAACTCTTCACATGTTAAGGTACCATCATCAAATAATGATCTATTTGAATCCAAAATTATTTTTAGCCTCTGTGGCGATATTAGTGATGAAGACTTCATTTCTTTTTGATTACTGAACTCTCTTGATAATATTGGTGATTTCGTAGGTTTTGATCCTGATATCACTGATGCTGATGATTTTGTTGATTCTGATGATGATAGTACGGGCGGTTTCAGCGAAATTGGTTTTGTTTTTAACTCGTCAACCATTTCAGACTCTTCAAAACAATCAGCATTATCGTCACCATCGTTGTTTTTATTGCTAATACAATTATCTATATGATCATTTAGTTCAACAAATTTTAAAATTTCATTTAATCCATCAGTAACCCAAACATTTTCATCCGCTTTATTAAGAGTATTAACAGCAGTGGAATTGTTATTTTCATTGGTTAAATTTATGAATAACTTAAACCATCTACGCTTACGCTCATCTAGTAATAAATTCCAAATTTTCCCTAATGTCTGCAAATCTAGCTTCGATCTAATCCAAATATCATGTACAACTAGCCCACTAATTCTTTGACTTTTGTTTGAATATGAATTTATAAAGTTATCAAGGGTTTTATCATCATTAGGCTTATTATTGACATTTTCTGTTTCGCCATTAGCTTCTTCAAAGCTATCAATGTCTTTGTCTTTTTCGTAATCACCATTTTCATTGCCGTTCTCTCTATCATTTTCGTTCGCAATTTCGATGTCACTTTCATTGCCATTACTATCATAATTGGTATCCTCGTTATAATTAACAGTGTCATAATTGTTATTATCATCATTGAAAGTAGCATTATCATCGCAATCATCTTTATGATCAGCGAAATTGTAACTATTAGCAATATCTGACAAATAAATTGATTTATTTGCTGCAAACACACCTTCATATCTTTTCCTTTCATCACTTGTTATAATATTTAAGAACTGGCTATGATGATTTTTCCATGGTTTATCTTCATTAAATTCAGTATTGTTATTATTGCTGTTACTGTTACCACTACTTATCTTATTTTTAATGGATTTTGATTTTGAATTAATTTTCCTGAAATTTGATTTGTTTTTAGAATTTGAATTTGAACTATTTCCATTATTGTTTCTTAACGTTGTTTTGAATTTTAATTGCTGTGCTGAAGGGTAGTTTGATGATACATCATCAATCGATTGAGTATGTTGATATACATGAATATGTGATGCTGGAGCAGTGATTGGTTTATTTATACTATCAGTTGAAATATTTGAATAGTTGGGGTATTGAGGATTCAAAAGCGAAGCAGAATTTGAATATCTGTTAGTTGAATAAATTTTTGAATTATAAGAATTATTATTGTTAGGATTATCAACCACTGAAATATTTGAATTCAATGAGTGTTCATAAATTGAAACTCCGTCTTGTGATGGAGACAATGACATGGGCGGTGGCTTTCTTAATGATTGCAAGTCAGAATTATCAGTTTTTATATGTTCATTGATAAAAATTGCATTTTGTGATGGCAGTTGTAATGATTGTGTTCGTGGCAATGAAGGGGGTACTTTTCTTGCTCTAACTAACTTTGGACTTGTTTTGGAAGATACAAACTGGTTTGGCTTTTGATGTGCAATTGAAGATGCTGCCGCCATTGCAATGTTTGAAGAATTGTTATTCAGTTCGTTCCATTTATTATGATTCGTTGTTACAGTATTGATTGAAGCTGTATCGCTGGTATTTTCAATTGATGGTTTACTTATATTTGAAACTGAAGGATGTTTACGATGATTTGAATAATAATTTTGATAACTTGGAGTTGATGAAGGTATCGGTCTTGAAGTTAATGTCGGAGTGATCGGTCTCCTTAGTGTGGTATTAAATACTTTATTATTTTTTGGTAATGAAGTAACAACATCCGATCGTAGTTCATTATCAGCTAATGAAAGTGTTGAATTCCGTATTGACATTGATTTTGTAGCAGAATTTGCGGCATTGGCAGAATTTGTGGCACTTGCAGCTGCCGCTTGTGCAGCCTGTGTTGCTGGGGACGGTGAAAATGTTGGATACGACATGATTGACGCCAGATATAAAACAAGCCCAACTTTGAGTACAAATTGACAACAGAAAAAGAAAATAGATATTCATACTGAAATTGGCGATTTGACAATTATAACATTGAAGCCTTCCCCCAGAGACATAATAATATATTGGGTGGCTGGTGCACGGATAAAACATCCTTTTGTTTGTTATGCTTTTAATTGTTGATAATTTTCACTTTTCACTTTCTTTTTTTTGATAGTTTTTCAGCTCAATTTATCAAACACAAAATATTTTTATCAAATTTTTTACCTTTCTTTCTTTTATATTTTTTTTTAAATTAGCAAATAAGTTATTATCAAACATGTCTGTCCCAGCAAAGGAATATGCAACAGATAAGAAATCACTAGCATTTTCAGAGCAGCATTATTTTTCATCATATGATCATTTTGGAATTCATGAAGAAATGCTAAAAGATAGAGTTAGAACTTTAGCGTATAGAAATGCAATTATGAAAAATAAGGATTTGTTTAAAGATAAAATTGTCCTTGATGTTGGATGTGGTACAGGAGTTTTATCAATGTTTGCAGCACAAGCAGGTGCAAAACACGTTCTAGCTGTTGATATGTCAAATATTATTGAAATGGCACAAAAAGTTATTGATTTGAATGGTTTTAGTGATAAGATTACCTTATTCAGAGGTAAATTAGAAGATGTTAAGTTACCTTACGATAAAGTTGATATAATTATTAGTGAATGGATGGGATATTTCTTATTATATGAATCAATGTTAGATACCGTTTTAGTTGCAAGAGATTTATACCTTAAAGAAGGTGGATTAATTTTCCCCGATAAGGCATCCATTCATGTTGCAATGCTTGAAGATGAAGAATATAAAAATGAAAAAATTCATTTTTGGGAAGATTCAATGCAATTATATGGATTTGATTATTCCCCATTTGTTAAAATTGCAATGAGTGAGCCATTAGTTGATACAGTAGATAATGCAGCAGTTGTTACAAGTCATTATAAATTAATTGAATTCGATCTTAATACAGTTCAAATTAAAGATTTAGCATTTCACAAGAGCTTTAAGTTAAAAGTTACAAGGGATGATAAAGTTCATGCATTATTAGCTTGGTTTGATTGCGATTTCCCATATGAAAATGAAAAGGATAAGGTTGTATTACCAACTGGTGCACATGTACCATATACACATTGGAAACAAACAGTTTTTTACCTTGATCAAGTATTAGACGTTAAAAAAGGTGAGGAAATTACAGGATCATTGGCATCTAGACCAAATGAATTTAACAATAGAGAATTGGACATTGAACTTGAATGGGACTTTAAAGCAACCGGTGATGATGATTCACGTAAACAAAATGGTAAGCATAATTATTTCTTACGTTAAATATATCTTATAATAGAGATCAAAATTAACAATCACGTGCCTGGCATACCTGGCCCGCCCTTGAGATATTATGTGTAAATATATATTCTGTAGAAGAACTTAGTTGATGGTTCTACCCTTTTCTGTTCTGTTTATACCAAGTATATAAACCCCACATGCCGTACTCTATCTACAAAAACCAGACTGTACTGGTCACCACCGTTACAATGACACTTTTGACCCTTATACTGCTCATCAGCCTAGTCAGTCCGACATTTTCTAACCCCCACCGCTACTCCATCCCACCACTCGAAGCGGACTTTTATTCGCCCCAGGGAATCACCCACGACAAAGTCCTTCGCCAAGTCCACTCCCACAACGACTACTGGCGGTCTCCTCCGCTACTTGCTGCGCTCTCCCACGGGATTCAATCTGTTGAAGCCGATGTCTGGCTCGGTGCTGATGGGAAGAAGGTTTTCGTGGGGCATTCCGCCCACGCGCTTTCATGGGAAAACACGTTGGCCGCCCTATATGTGCAGCCCATCGTGGACATTCTTAGTGGGGCCAATAACTTAAATAGGAATATTCCTTTAGTTAAGGACATTACGGATGCACCCGTGGGAGTGTTTTCAACAGATCCCCACGCTACCTTATTTTTGTTTATTGATTTGAAACAAAAGGAAAATGATTTGTATGATGCTGTATGGAAAGAATTGCAACCGTTAAGAGATCAAGCATGGTTAAGTTATTGGGATATTGAACATAAGGAAATGCATTGGGGTCCAGTAACGGTGATTGGCACTGGCGAAACTTCGATTAAGCGAGTTGTTGCCGGGGACAACGGAAAAAGAGACTTATTTTTTGACGGGGATTTAGCAGGTACTGAGGATTATTCTGTGGATGTTTCTCCAGTCGGTTCTGCGGCCTTATCCGAATTGGTCGGAAGACAGGTGAGAGGGGAAAAGTTAGCTACTGAAGAAGTCGAACTTGTTTGTGAGAAGTTGAAACGGGTTCATTCCATTGGGGGATGGACTAGGATTTGGGATACTCCTGGCTGGCCCGTAGCTGTTCGCCATGCTGTATGGGAGCAGATTTGGAGCTGTGGTGGGAAAATTTTAATTAATGCGGATGATTTAGATGATGTGTCTTCATGGTAATATTAGAAATTTTTAAAAGGGTGATAAAAGAGGGAAAGAGAATTAAAAAAAGAGAGTAGATAAAGATACAGAGAGAGAGAAAGAGGGGCAATTATATAAGTTATAAAAAGATAAAGTAAGTAATAATAATAATAACAAAAAAAAATACATTGCTTTACTATTGCGAAGTTGCAATCAGTGTGTTCCAAACACTGTGTAAAGTTTTTTAAAATTAATTATAAGCATCAAAACAAATTATGAGAAAGGAAAATGATAAAATGAAACTATGTGGAATAAACAACGTGAAATAAAACAAATTTGAAGTAAAACTAAGTGAAAGTTAAAAATGATCTAACTTAACTTAACTCAAATTAATTTAACAGTTCCAAGGTTAAAATTAAAATGAATCAAATAAAACTAAACCTAATTTAACTTAATTTAATTAAATTTAATCGCAATTGAACTATGATTAAATAGCAAAACCACCCTTATATTTGCTGTCCTTTGGTTCATGAACATTTTGAATAAAGAATTTTGATGGATCACCAACTAATTCTAAATTACCAGGTGGGTTATAATTACAGATAAGATAATCATGCCATGGTGCAGCACATTTTTTCGTTCCGCATCCAACTTGAGTTGTTTCTGCCCAAACTAATTGAGAGAAATGTCCAATTGTGGAATTGAAGGTTGGATAATCATAATTATAGTATCTAATTTCATTAAACCATGCAGTAACTGGATCCGATAACTCTAAGTTATAACCATATGCTAAGTTTTCACCATAAGTATCACTATTTGTGGTATGATGTAATTGACCATCACATGGATATTCATCAGCTGCTGCTTGAGCTAATGCTGCTATTTCATCACTCCATTCTAAGCTAGGTGTATCCAACATTAAATCTCTATAGTTATTATGAGAGGCTAAAATTGTATCTTTAAAGTTATAGACTGCTGGTAATGGTAATCTTGTTTGAAGTTCTGGATAACCTGAAGTTGTGGTTGAGGTTGATGATGTTGATGATGTTGATGATGATGATGAGGTGGTAGATGAGGTGGTAGATGAGGTGGTAGATGAGGTGGTAGATGAAGTGGTAGATGAGGTGGTAGATGAAGTGGTAGATGAGGTGGTAGGTGATGTAGTAGTTGGGGTAGCAGGTGAGGTAGCAGGTGAGGTAGTGGATGAGGTTGATGATGAGACGGTGGAGGTAGATAAGGTGGTTTTATCTGTTGACGTACTAACTTCAGAATTTGAAGGTTCAAGAGAATCGGTAACAGGAGATGATGAGGTGCTGGAAGTAGTAGAAGAGGTACTTGAGGAAGTAACTTCGAGAATATATTCAAGGAAAGGGTGGGTAGCAGTAGAGACAGTAGTAGAAGTGGTTGTTGTTGTACAACTGTCTTGATATGTAGAAAATAGAACCGCAGAATATGCAGGAAGTGCTAAAGTAATAGAGGTAAGAACGGTTAAAGAAAGCTTCATGTGGTTGGTAGTTAGCAACGCAATCAAGGAAAAACTTGAGATTTAAAGAGACATAGTTGGGGAGGGTGTTGATATTTAAAGGTTGCTTCAAAAAATAGTTTGCACTAATTCTTTTATATTTGAGCATCGCAAATAACGTCCCATATCTCAGTTAGGTTGCGAACGAACAAACTAAGAAAAAAAAGCAACCAGAGAAATAATAGTGCAAATCAAAAAAAATTAGCTTGAAAAGTTTAATTTTGCTATTGCATAATGGTCTGTTCAGAGGGCTAACCACTAAGCGAAGCTGCTTAGCTGCTAGTTGGCTATAGTTTGGGTGTAAATCATTTTGTAGGCCAATTAGAATGGTTTTTGAAGGCTGGATTCAATTAGATAACTGGACAGCCAGTGTATTCGGTGGTCCTGCATGCGATACTCTAGCTTATCTAGAAACCAGCTATAAAAGCAATTTCAACCCAGTTGCATGTACGTCTTTGTGCAGATCTCAGTTAACTCTGGATGCATCGGGAATTGGAACACCAATCCCAAACCGGACATGATGCTGATTTCTATTGACGTTGCGCGTTGCCTGCAGGCCATATATGTGGAAATTATAGAACCGAACCGCGTGTCTATTGTTCAAGTAACTCCTCGGCCGGGCCAACTAGCCTCAAACCATTTAGAGCTTGCAAGCAAACGCGCGGGACTTAGCTCGGCGGTCGAGGTGGTCCAAAACGTGCTCTTACGTCAATGTGCATATCGGAGGGAATAAAGAATATAGGGCATCTTTTAAGTCCTTTCGCGTAGCCTTCGCTGGACTGTCCCAACAAGGATCACCGGCGTCTTCCAATTACTATTCCGTTTACTATATTTATTATTAACTATATCATTAATCATTAAGTATACACGGTAAAAAACGATAACGTAAAATTTTGGGAGCTAATTACTCTATTTTCTTCCTTGTTTCCCTGCTTGACACACCCTTCATGTACCCGTATGCAAAATTGCCAATGTACCAAATAATCATAACCGCTAGTATAAATAGTTTATTTAAATTACTAACCTTATCTAGTAATTCATTAATTAGTTTTCCTATAATTGATACCCCCAACTCACTTATTTTCAAGTTTTTCAAATACCCGCTATTACCCTCATTTATGCAAATTAACCAATTTAAACATTCTTCTTTTAATGCCGGTAGTTGTCCATATGAATCACATTTATTACTAGTATACTCAACCATGCATTGATTCCTCATTATTTCTTTATTTATTTGAACTTCTCTGTATTCATATCTTATATCTTTCCATATCTGAACAACTACGAAATATAAAAAACTTAAAATAATTGAATAATTTAATATATCTTTAAATCCTTTTATTATAGTTAAGTTCTTATTTCCAACATTGATTCCATCGTCATCTACATTTCCTGTGTCTTTATTTATATGATAATAGTGGTTGTGTATGACTATCTGTTTATCTCCAATCATGCCCTTATATGATTGAACTAATTCATCACTACTATTTCCTCCAGTTTGTAATGCGTTCACTTTTCCCAAATGATAACCTTCATCCTCTGGTCTAAAGATACGTGGTATAATTGATCGTTCCCTCTTTGGTTTTTCTTCTATTTCTGTATCTTCCTCTGTTATGTCTTGTTTCGTATCTTGCACAGTATTACATTCTTCCTCTATTGGTCTTTCCTTTTTATCAATTATGATCTCATCTTCTGTATAATCTCTCATAATTATATCTTCATCTTCAATAGCTCGAGAATCACCCCATCCATCCATTTCGTCATACCCATTTGAATCAAACCGCAACTTACTATGAAGGTCTAATATCACTTGAGCATCCAAATCATTCATTGTCGATGACGTTGTACCTTAATTAATTAACCTAAAGAAATAATGATTCGATTCTTAATTTCTATTTTTATTTGTTAATAATGAGTGATCTTTATGCGTTTTTTTTATGTTTTCCTAATTAGTAAATTTTTCAAAAATTAAAATTCAAAACTCGCAAGACTTTTTTCACATACACACATTATTATTTTTAAAATTTTTTTTTATTTTTTATTTAATTCTTTTTGAACAAATTTTTGATCAATATACACGCCTTTTGGCTCTTCAATTATGGCATCAAATAGAAGGAAGAAGGAAAAAAAGAAAGATTTTACAAAAACTAAACTACGTGTTGGTAAGACACCTTTAAAGAATGCGAATTTTACATCAACTGAATTCAAAGCTAAAAAGATCAATATTTCATCATCAACGAAAAATTTAGTTTCTAGAACAGCGTCATCAACAGATTCATCAGAATATTTAAAGAAATTTTCAGTTGTCAGAAAAACTACATCAAATTTAAATTCAAGAAAGGAAATTTTATCTGAAATCTTAGAAACTTTGAAAAAAGATCCATTTCAAGAAACCCATTTAATTCCAATTGATGAATTAATTAAAATTTTGAAAATGCTATTTATTGATCAGTCTAAAAAAATACGTACTGATGCAAAGGATATACTGGCAGAATTAATTAAAAATCATAATAACATAATTATTCTAAATATTGATTCCTTATTATTATTCATTTTTAGTGCAATGACACACTTGAAGCCAACGATTAGATCAGATTCGATAAATTTAATTGAATTAATTATAAATGATCAACCAAGTAATGAAAAATTGAAAAATTTATCTATTTCTAATAACTGGATTAAAATTTGGAAAAATTTATTAATTTTAATGAATTGGAAAAAGGAGAATAGGTCTTACATTGATTCAAATGATTTCAAAGATTTTAATAGTATGAGATTTAAACAAATAAATTTTATTTTAGAATTATTGAAAATTGGCTGTTTTGAGAATAAATCAAATAATAATGAAAAAGAAGGTGAGAGTAATGTTGTACAATGTCATGATTTATTATCTACATATATGATAAAACCAAATCATGGAATGATTTACAAAAATTTAAAATTATTTGGAAATATAAATATAAACTCAGATAGTTCAGTTACTAGAGATCCTAATAATAATGATATAATTATTGATGATTCAATAATTTGCGAAGATTTAAGTGATAGAATTAAATTATTTTATGAAGGATTTTATGAATTTGTGAAAGTTGGTATACTTGATTATAATAATGTTGAAGATTTAAAATTGGTAAATTTATCAAATAAAGTCTTAAGCATTTTAGATGAAATTAAAATTAAATATGATTTAATATCTGATTAGTTTTTGTCTCTTTTCTAAATGTTTATAATGTATTTTATATAGTTTGTTTTTGTGTTGGATCTTTCGAACTTTCTTCCTCTGGTGGGCCATCAGATTCAGAATCAGATTCGGAATCAGGATCCGAACTTGAGTCCGAACTAGATTCGGAGCTACTTTCTGATTCTTCTTCGGAACTTGGCTCTGTCTCTTCAATATTTAATTTGGATATATCATCTTTTGTAATATAAAATGTTGGAAATTCAATAATCAATTGACCATTTAAAATATCACAAAGCTTTAATGTTTCATCAATTTTGATAAATTTATTAGTTTCTATATTTTTGAATAAAATATTATAGGGATTTTCTTCCTCAATCCAATCTTTTGGAATTAAAGATTTTAAAATTGATGATTCAGCTGATTTGAATCTAATGTACTTATTCAAAATTTTATTATCTGCATTAATTAAAATCCATTCAATTGTCCAACTCCAATTATTGGGTTTTCCTCCACTTTTATTAATCTTCCCACGTTCCATACCAAATGGTAGCTTTGTCACACGTACGCCATGTTGTAAAATCCACTTTTGATTACGATTATTATTATATTTCTTATGAACTGGCTTCATTATTTTTGACTCGTTTTTAGAACGTTTTGATAATTCTAAGGATCGATTCATTTTTAATAAAAAGTTATAATCTCTTTGGATATCGTTATTATCTAAATCTTTTTTAGTTATAAATGAATCTCTTGTTCCTAGTGTGGTATCACTTTTACCTGAGCATAATTTCTCGACTTTGTGCTCCTTAAAACACGGTAATGAGCAGGTATTTAATTTACATCGTGGACATACGTATTTTGAAATCTCTTTTTGACATATCTCACATTTCTTTTCCCTTGTAGACATGATTCTTTGATTAACTTTTAAAGCTTTTCAATATTTTTTAATGGAAATCCTATTCCTATGTTAAATTTTTAATACTTTTTTTTGGAATTTTACGTAATCGTTTTTGAAAATGTTAAGAATTTGAAATTAAAGTTCCAAACGCGTAAATTTGCAATTCGACATCAAACTAAATACTAAATATAAAATTCAAAATTCCATTAACAAAAGTAATACTCTCGTTAGATAACTTTGAACATATAAAAACCATGTCACTTTGGGCAGATAAATACAGGCCTAAGACACTTGCAAAGTTAACATATCATGATGAAACAACAGAACAATTAACAAGATTAGCTGAATCAGGATCAAATTTTCCACATTTATTGGTTTATGGACCATCTGGATCTGGAAAGAAAACAAGAATCATGGCATTATTATCAAAATTATACAATAATTCATCAATTAATAATTTAAAAGTTGATATAAAAACTTTTACTACTTCCTCAAATAGAAAATTAGAATTCAATGTCATTTCAAGTCCTTGCCATATTGAAATTACTCCAAGTGATATGGGTAATAATGATAGGGTTGTTATTCAAGATCTATTAAAGGAAATTGGACAAACTGAATCATTAGATTTTTCGGGATTGTTTCAAATACAAAAAAAGAACGCAGATGAAAATGGTGAAGGTGATTCCAGCAATTTGTTGCAACGTAAATTTAAGGTTGTTATTATAAATGAAAGTGAAAAGTTAAGTAGAGATGCTCAAGCAGCATTAAGAAGAACAATGGAAAAATTTAGTAATTCAATTAGATTGATTCTTGTTTGCGATAGTACATCCAATATAATTGATCCTATTAAATCAAGAACGTTGGGTATTAGGATTGGATTACCTTCAAAAAATTCAATTAGAGATTCGTTAGAAAATATTATAAATAATGAAAATGATGCAAAGAAATGTTTTCCTGAAGATTGGGATGATAGATGTATTGTTTATGATCATATAATTGAAGAATCTCAATATAATTTAAGATTAGCAATCATGATGTTAGAATCAATGTACATGAATAATGAAATAATTAATATTCAAACTCCTGTTATAAAACCAGATTGGCAGTTGGTTATTGAAACTTTATCGAAAGGTGTTCTCAAGGATAGGTCTGTTGCAAGGTTAACAACTTGTAGAACGATTTTGTATGAATTATTGTCACATGCAATTCCAGGTAAACTAATATTAGAGAAATTAATGTTTAATTTCATTAAACTGGTTGATGACTTTGGTAATATTCGTAATAACAACAACGTTAAATTGGAAATTGTTGATGCTGCTTCAATATTTGATGAAAGATTAACTTTGGGTAGTAAAGATATTTTTCATCTAGAAGGTTTCATCACAAAAGTTATGGTCATTTTAGAAACTGATATTTCTTGTTAATTTTTGTTCTATGTACAGTATATAAATATTATAAAATTCTATTTACGACCTGAAAACTTCGTCCATTCATCAGATTTAGATTTTAAGAAATTATCATATGCTCTTGATGGATTTTCCTTTGCTTTTTCTAAATAATTAATCTTTGGAGCTTCTTCAACGTAAGCTGATCCAGATCTTGCAGGTGTGTCTTTATCAATGAACTCCCAAATACCAGGTAATTTTTCACAAGCTCTTCTGAGTGTATCCTTTGCAGCATGACGATGCATACCATCAACTTCAAAGACAACTTTACCAGTTGGAACTCTTGCAGCCCAGTGGTCAAATGGACCTTTACCCTTACCCATACGTGTTGCATTACCTTTAATACAAACTGCAACATTTGTACATAATCTTTTCCATAAAGTACCATTATTCTTTTTGACAAATCTAACAAGAACATTATCAGCTGCATGAAGTTGAGCAGCAGTTAATCTTAAACCTTCACTTTTGAGACGCATACCATAAGTACCAAACTGTAATGATGCACCCTTTGTTGAACCACCTGTACGGACAGTGACCCTACCCTTTTGTTTCTTTTTAACTTGTTTATATCTTGGTGCTAATTCATGACCAAATCTTTTTGCTAAAGGTTGTGCCACCCCAGTAAAAGTATGAACGCTTGAAATAGGAGAAAAAATCCTCGTTATTGATGAAAACATGACTAAAATGTAGGATATTTGGTATGTTTGGTAAAGATTCTAAGAATATATATCATAAAATGCCTAATTCTACAATTAAATTTGTTTAATTCATGTTCATTTCGAGGAAAAGCGAAAAACCAAAACCCAAAAACCAAAAACCAAAAACCTGTAAGAAAATATTTCGGTGCACGGGCGTTCCTACGCTTAATTGCATGTTTCTAGTCAAATACGCTCTACAATTGTTGAAGCAGGTATCTATTTCTGAATATCTCTGACAAAACAATGACTGCATTAATTGCATCGGTTGTACGTTTAGGAGCACAGAAACGTTTTCTTGTGTCAAATTTTATCCGTTCTTTCTGCATTTCTACCCGTGTTTTACAAAATCAAGCAAATACCAATCTGAATGTCCTTGGTACCAATTACCAGACTGATGAATGGACAAATGCTACTCCAAGAATTTTATCCTTAGTTGGAAGAGATTTACATAAAAATCCTAATCATCCAATTGGTATTTTACGTTCACTTATTGAAAATAGATTTGATGGTTTAGGTTACACAATGTATGGAAATTTGAAACCTGATGTTTCAGTAGCTGAAAATTTTGATGTTTTAGGGTTTCCCGAAGATCATGTAGGTCGTTCAAAGAGTGATACATATTATTTAAATAAAGATCATTTATTGAGAACACATACATCCGCTCATGAACATGAATGTTTTCTAACTTGTAAAACTCCTGGATACTTCATCTGTGGTGATGTTTATAGAAGAGATGAAATAGATAGAACCCATTATCCTGTTTTTCATCAAATGGAAGGTGCAAGAGTTTGGAAAAGAGATGACTTCAAAAATGAAGAGGAATTATTAGCTAAAATTCAATCCGATATTGATGCAATTCCAAAAACAGATTTGATTGTTGAAGATGTTGGTTATGATCCAATTGAAAACCAAAAACAAGATTTTATGACAAATGAAGAAGTTGATCTGGTTTCTCAACATTTAAAACGTACAATTGAAGTTTTAGTTGATGTTGTTTTTAACGAAGCAAAGAAGGCAGCAAAACTAGCTGGTTCAACTGAACCTTATCTAAATGAACCTTTGAAAATTAGATGGGTTGAGGCATATTTTCCTTGGACTGCACCAAGTTGGGAAATTGAAGTTTGGTGGAAGGGTGAATGGCTAGAATGTTGTGGTTGTGGTAATGTTAGGAAATTGGTTTTAGATAACTCTAGTTTAGATAATTCAATTGCTTGGGCTTTTGGTATTGGACTTGATAGAATTGCTATGTTATTATTTGGTATTCCTGATATTAGACTCTTTTGGTCACTTGATAAAAGATTCATTTCACAATTTAAACAAAATCAAATTTCAATTTTTAAACCATATTCAAGGTATCCTGGTTCTGTTAGAGATATTTCATTTTGGTTACCAAAGAATGAAGATGGTAAATTTGTTAAACTTCATGAAAATGATTTAATGGAAATTGTTCGTGAAAATGCTGGTGATCTTGTTGAAAGTGTCAAGTTGGTTGATGAATTTGTTCATCCTAAAACTGGAAAACATTCCCAAACTTATCGTGTTAATTATCAATCTATGGATCGTAATATTACCAATGAAGAAATCAATGTCTTTAATGACAAAACTAGAGTTGAACTTGTTGATAATTTCGGTGTTCAACTCCGTTAAACATAATTTCTATAGACCTTGTACATAACAAAACAATAAATTATAAATAGTCCCAAAACGGAATTTCCGAGCATGAAATTTGATATTTTTGACTGACTAATTCGTAAAGTTCTACTTGCCTACATTACTTTTATGATCTACATTTGAAAAGGTTACAGAGTATAAAAGGAAAAATGTCCAAATTTGATTTTCTTATCTTATATGGTTCAGAAACAGGAACTGCACAAGATTTTGCCTTTTCTTTGGCTCATAGAAGTCGTTATTTAAATTTACATCCAATGGTCTGTTCAATGGATACACTTGACCTCAAATTATTATTTGACGTTTCGACAATTTTTATAGTTTGTTCAACGACTGGACAAGGTGAATTGCCAAGAAATTCAAAGAAATTTTTCAGGTTCTTAATGCAAAAGAAATTGCCATCAAATTTCCTTGAACATTTACATTTTTCAACTTGTGGTTTAGGTGATTCATCTTATGTTATGTATAATTTAGCAATTAGGAAAATACACGCAAGAATAAAACAACTAGGTGCAATTGAATTGTGTGATCGTTCAGAATGTGATGAGCAGTCCTCCGAAGGCCAGGAGGCTTATTACAATGCATGGGAAAAACAAGTTTTTGAAAAGTTGAAGATTAAGTTTTCAAGTAAAATCATTGAACTACCTGAAACAATGGTTTTAAAGCCTATCCATACAATTGAAATACATAGAGATAAATTTAAAAGAGATTTGGATTTAATTTCTAACTTAGATCGGACTGACCCTGAAAAACATTTAATAACTGTGGTTGTCGATAAAAAAGATAGAATGACAGATCCTGAACATTTTCAAGAAGTTTTACACGTAAAATTATCAGATCCCATGAATTCATTGAATTATTCTGTTGGTGATACAATATCTTTATACTCTGAAAATGATTTTGCAGATGTTCAATCTTTTATAAATTTACAAGGTTGGAATGATATAGCTGATTATCCATTATCATTAACTTCACCCTCTCATATGGAACCAGAGGGCGGTTGGGTTAAAAATCTGACTTTAAGAGCATTATTAAAGTATCATTTGGATATAATGGCGATACCACCAAGATCATTCTTTCAACTAGCTTGGCATTTTGCATCAGATGAACGTGAAGCTGAAAAATTACAAGAATTAGGTAAAATTGAAGAATCTGAACAGCTATATAATTATGTTAATAGATCTCGTCGTTCAGTTTTAGAGGTTGTTCAAGAATTTTTTTCTTTAAAGATCCCACTTGATCAATTATTAGAAGTTATACCATTAATCAAACCAAGACTATTCAGTATTTGTAATCTACCAAGAAAAGAATCAATTGAGTTAACTGTTGCTATTGTTGAGTATAGTACAATTATACGTCGTACGAGAAAGGGTTTATGTACAACCTGGCTAAAAACTTTAAAAGTGTCAGATAAAATTGTAATATCAATAAATTCAAACAATTTAAAAATTCCAAAATCAGATATGATTTTAGTTGGCCCAGGTACGGGAATTGCACCAGTGAGAGCGATTATTCAGTATAACGATGAAAAGTTTAAAAGTGATGAAGGTTATAATTATTTATTGTTTACGGGTCATAGATATAGAGAAAAGGATTATTTATATGGTGATGAATGGCCAGAAATGAAAGGATTAAAAGTAATTAACAGTTTTTCACGTGAAGGTGGTGGTTACGTTCAAGACACAATTTGGAAGAATAGAGATCAAGTTGCTGATATTTTAAATAAGGGCGGTGGCTTATATTTATGTGGTAGTTCGGGTAAAATGCCAACACAGGTTAGGATTACGGTTCAAGGAATTTTGCAAGAATCAAATAACTGGGACGATGCAAAATCAGCTTCTGAAATGTTAAAACTGGAAAAGGAAAAGCGATATATTCAAGAAACTTGGTAACTTGCTAATTATTTCTATAAATTAATTTAAAGTTACACTTTGTTATTCTATATATTTTTAAGTAGTGTTTACTTTTGAAGTTGACGCATTTTATATAATTATCGATTGACGTATTTACTCATTAATTTTCTTTTTCAAATTCAGACTCAGGATCAAATTCAGACACATCTTCAGGTCCCGGAACATCAATAACTAGGATATTTTTCTGGCCAGAAGCGAACCCTTCAGTATCGCTACTCTCATCATATTCTTCACTATCAGTATCACTTTCTGAAGCTGAATTGTTTTTAATGTTTGGATTACCCAATTCCCAAACATCAACTTCTTTTTTCAGTTTCTTCTTTTCTTCTCTTTCCTTATCAATCATTTCTAAGAATGCTTTTTCGGCATTTAAAACACTTTCAGAGTCTGTGCATTCACTATACATCTCTAATAATTCCTTATTAATTTCTAAGAAAACAGGACCCCATGAAAAGTTTTGTAATAATTCTAATGCCCAGTCTTGATGGCCAACAATTGCTAAACATGCAGCAACTGCCTCGGCACAGTTCAATTTCATTGGACGACCATAATTAACAGGATTTGCCGCCACAAAGTATGGTAACAATCTTTCAAACTTCCCACCAATTTTACTAAATGGAACCTCCTCTAATCTTGCCCATGAACACTCAACAACGGCCACCCCAAACTGTTCAACAATTTCTTTATCATCAGGACAAACGACACCCTTACCATTCGGTGTAACAATAATACCTTGAAATTTTTGACCTATTCTCAAACTTTTAATGAAACCTAACCTTTCTAATTTCTTACCACTACATCTTTTTGGGTCACAATGATCAAAGTCCCACATTGCAAGTTTTGTTGGGAATTTAGTTTGTCTTAAAACTGATGAATATTTTGTTTCTTGTCTTCCCTTACCATGATGACCACGGTTATGATGTCCGTTAGACGTTTTATTACTACGTCTTGGCTCATCTTTTTCCTTGTTCTTACCCTTTCCCATGATTTTTTAGTTCTATTTGCCAGATAAAAAAGCGTAATAGATATTAAGTTCCAGGCAACTGGAAAATTTTATTGAACTTCATGCTCAGAGCGTTTCCGAGAAATCAACTGGGCTGCCCACGAAGCTTTTGAAACTTCGTGGAGAAACGGCACGAAATTTTTCCACAAAACTTTTCCCACGAAATACAAATCTCAAAGCTTGATTGAGAAGGCTTGAAAACCGCTCCGCCGGTTAGAGCACAACTAAACATGAATAAATTTTGTAGGAGCCTGAATCAAGTAAAAAAAATCGAATTTTTCATGTTTTTCAATTCAAATTTATATTAATTGGAATTTACTTTTTCATAGAGATGTCAGAAACGGGAAATAGTTCTCAAGTTGCAGAGCTGCCAGAGAACTCATTGGTTGTTTCCAAAAAGATTTGTGCTTGGTTATCAAATCCTTTCTTGAATAATATTTTTAATCATCAAGATTTCAAAAAATCAGGACCACTAAAGGAAGTTATTAGTCGATTATGTGAAAGTCCAGCAGACTATGTTATTTTAGTACCTTCTACAATGTTTTTGATGTTGCATGTTGATAAGGATACTGCAAGACCTTATTCGGAAAGATGTAAAGATCTTGATTTTATATTTTCTCATATTATAAGATTAGATGTTACAAAGGAACCAAGGATACGAACACATAAAGAATTTACCACACTAAATAATAGTACTGTATCTATTAAGGGTGATTCAATAATTACTTTAAAAAATTTCAAATACCCTGCCCACGTTTCCATTATTAAACAAGATTTGATTAGAGGGTTTGCAAATTACATACCATTTGGTACGTGTTTTCATCTTATTTACATAACTGATTGTCTTTTCAGCAATTTTGAATTTATTGGAACTCCTGCAAACTTACTGGAAATTGAAAATAAAGCTAATTTACCTAGTGAAGAAAATAATCTGAAAGAAGATAACACTAATAGGCCAAATGAAATTAAACAATTTAATGAAATGATTACTAAAGATCATAAACTACAAGAAATACAAAACAAATTTGAAATATTATTTACTGAATGTACATTCAAAAAATGCAAAACTTCAGAAGAATTAGAAAAAGCATTTATTGTTGTTATGAAAAGAGGCTCGGCGATTTTTAATACAATTGATACGAATACATTTAAATCAATGCTGAGCGTTTATAATGAAAATGAACTACGTGAATCTGTTTATAATCATTTGGAATCAAATATATATGGTCGCTTTTGGACAAAATTTATTAAATTATCACCTAATCAGAATGATGCAAATATGTTAATTGCATATGAAAAACTTAAATGGTTAAGTATAACAGAAATTGGATTGCCTGATAAAATTCTAAACAATTCATCTACTTTATCCGCATATATTGAAAGATCAGTAAAAGCGATAAAAGAATTAAAAAATTTAAATCATGCAACAAATTCCTCAACAAAGTGTAAAATTATTGTTGAAACTGTTGAGTCGTTGTCTTTAAACAGTTCGATTGATGCAGATACTTTAATTATTTTATTAATTTTTGTTATTTGTTTAGCTAGAATACCAAATTTGAATAATCATGTAAAGTATGTTAAAAAATATGCATACTCGGAAATGAGTACAGAAACGGGAGTTTTGGGATATGCTCTCTCATCTTTAGAAATTGCAATTAAATATTTTCATGATAGCAATAAAGTAGAAACTTTAATCTCAAAATCACTACAGAATGAAGTTTTGTGGAGGTTGATTGGCGCAGTCTCAAGTGAGTCCTCAACAACTAGTAATAAAGATGATGATGAAATAATATTTCAACAAATTGAAAGTTTGTTAGAACCTCTCAACAAATCAAACACTATTATACCACTTGAAAGTTTTGTGAAGAGTAGGTCTCTAAATGGTGAATCGTGTTTAATGTTTGCTTTACAACAAAATAATGAAGAACTAATGAATGTATTACTACAGTTTGAATATATTTTTACATTAGATGACATAATTGAAGATCGAAATATAAATAGGTCCAATCTTTTAGCAGTTGCATTAGATTTAAAACATCCATTAGCTACAACAATAGCTGAAATTATATTACAGGCAACACCGAAAGAAATTGAAGACTTTATTAATCAGAAGGATATTAATAATAGAACTGTTGGGCATTTTCTTTACAATTCACACCTATTAATCCCTGATTTTGGGAGTTATGTTGATTGGACTCAAAGGGATAGCTTTGGAAATACACCCTTAATGGTTTATATTCGTTGTTATGATCATCCACAATATGATGAAATGATGAGTCTGACACTGCCAGTTGTTAAACAATGGTATGTTGAACACAATAGGGTGTTTAGTCATAGAGAACACTTAGATAATAAAGGCAATACTTTAATGCATATTGTACGAGATTCAGTTACACTAGAGTTATTTTTAAAAACTTTTGAAGATCTAGAAATGAACTATTTGAATGATGCAAACCAAAGTGCTGTTTCGTTGGCTGTTAGATATAATAGAATTGATAATGTTCAGGTCTTGATTAAAGATCCAAGAGTTTGTTTAAGTATTGTTGATCCTGTTATGTTTATGAGTGTGTTGGATTATGTCAAGTTGGAAAGGTGGGGGGAATGTGTTAATAGAGAAATTGCTAAACTATTAGAAGTACAATTTATCATCGCACAGTATGGTGAGAATTTAGACATTGCATGTGTACGAGCAAGATTTGAACCAGAACATGGATTGTGTTGTTATTTCAGGGTTGTCAACAAAATGGGTCAAAGTGATATCATTTTAGTTCCATTTTCAAATGTTATTAAAGCTTTCAAATTATTGAAAAAAGAGAATTCATGCATTCCATTTGATTTCAATAAACCTGATATTTGGTTTCCTAAACATTCATCTGTTACCATGAAAGGTAACATTTCGGCATCCAATAAATTGAAAATTAATTGTTCAATAAATAATTTAAATCTGCTAATCCAAGCACTTTATAAAAATGGTACACTTGAACACACAGAAACCCTTCAGAATTATTTACTGGTACCACAAGAACCAGATGTCTTGGATATTAAACTTTTTGATGAGAGAGAGGCAATTAAGAATATTTATGCAAAAAGTTTTGCACACAGAAAATCAATTTTATTAAATGGATTAAAGTTCAAAAGAATGATTGTTAAAAACGAAGATATTATTGCATTTGAAGCATTTTTAGAATATACAATTACTGAATTACAATTATTTGGAAAGCTCTATGCACAATTTTATAGAACATTTACATTAAGTGATGTTGAAGCAAAAGATTTAGATAAGTTGCGTACTGATATGCCTTGGATTGTTGGTCCAGCATTAAAATTTAGAGAATGTCGTGTTGAAGATTCAAGCGATATTTTTTTAGATAAAACAAGGTTATTATATGCAAGTGTTCAAGGGTTAATCAAGGTATCTAATGAAATGCGTATGGTAAAATTAAAAAGGTGGAAAAAAATTGTTGGTGATTTGAAAACAGTTAGGAGTGAACTCGATAGAATTGCAGGCTGTGGTGTTGATGGCTCAATGTCACCAAATGGTGTTTCTGATAATTTACCTGGGTCTAATAGGAAGGCGATTTTGTCAACAGCTTTCAAACAGATCGATATTTTGACGAGTGAAGTTGTGGAGGACGAATATATTGAAGGGTTTAGAAGAGATATTTTAAAAAACGTTTTTAAGAGTAGCTATGCTTCATTAAATAGCAATGACCAAAATAAGTTTTTAGTTAAAGAGCAAATTGAAGAATTGATAAATCCAAATGATATTAGTGTTGAATTGTGGTTTACTGAAAATCGCAGAGTTTCTTACATAAAAAGACTGTTAGAAACATTTTTTAAGTATAGAACTGAACTTGTTGATTTAGATATTGAGTTGAGAAAAAGTTATGAAAATTTGGCAATGCTAGTTAGCAAATTTTATCAATTTAGAATTGATCTTTTTAAAAATGCATTTAAAGATTATGCAAAAGGTAAAATGGGAGAATTAAAGAGGGAAGTGAAGGCATGGGAACTAAGTCTAAAAGAGCATAGAATAAAAGCTTTCAATCTAAATTAAATGGTTAATTGATTGGTGTAGATTTTTAATTTTTATAGAAAAAGAGATATAAGTTCATAAAAAAGCAATGTTTTACAAATAAAAAATAACAACTAACACACAGTTAATAAAGGTTAAACTCTATAACTTCAACCTTATTGGGTGTTGCCGCCGTTATTACCGCCCATAAAGTTCTTTGCCATATTTTGTAACATTGGATTGTTTGCAAGTCCATCAAGATTGTCGGAATTAAGACCCATTGAGTTTGCCATCTGCTTAACTTGTGGATTGTTCATTAAATTGTTCAAAGCGTTTGGATCTTGCATCATTTGAGCTGCTGCTTGCATAATTTGTGGGTTGTTCATAAGGCCAGCTAAACCACCCAAACCACCACCATTTTCACCACCACCCATCATGTTTGCAAATGCTGATAAATCCGGCATACCACCTGTACCTGCACCTGCACCTGCTGAAGCACTAGCGTTTGAATTAGCAGCAACTGGGTTTGATAATTCAGCATCATCATCTGTGTTTAGTGAGCTCATTAAATTGTCATTAACCTTCTTCTTGGCAGTTTCGTAACCTCTCTTCATTGCGTCAGAAGGAGTTGAACCTTCAACATCTAAACCTTTTTCATAAGCCTTTAAAGATTCCTCTGGTTTGCCAAGAGCATAGTTGGCAAGACCTAATCTTGACCAACCTTTAGCATAAGTGGGTTCAACTTCTGTTGCTTTCTTTGCATCTTCAAGGGCAAGATCATGCTTACGAAGAGAAGAGTACGCAGCAGCTCTGTTTGATAAATAAACCGCATTAGTTGGAATTAGTTCAATTGCGCTAGTATATTTAGCAATAGCAGTTTCAAAGTCCTTTGCAGCCATTGCTCTGTTACCTTCAAGTTTGAGGGCTTCTGCTTTTTCTTTTGTTTCTTCATCTGATCCAACGATATGGATTGGAACCACTTCCGCTTGAACCGGTGCTGCAGCAGATTCAGCATTTTGACCTGACAAAACCAATTCGGATAATGATTTGTTGCCAAATTTTGTCTTAATTGAGTCTGATTTTGCCGAATCAACTTCAAAAACATCGGTTATACTTTCGATGGCAAAATCAATTGAATCTTTGTTATCATCTGGAATGTCACCATTTTTTAGTTCATTTGAAAGGAAATCCACAATAAGGGATGCAACTTCTTGTCTAGATGCCATTTTTGATGTTACTAACGAAGCTCTTGTCTTGTTTCAAAATAAACAATTGCAAACTTATAAACAAACTGATAAATTGGTACTTTTGATCCAAAACTGAAGTAAATTTTAAATTTGGTGTTGGCGCGTAGGAAAAGTTGTCTGCAATATGGGGGGGCGCGCATGCCAAACCTCATGTCACGTTTTTTCTAGAATTAATTATTATTTTTATATTATTTTAATTAATGACAGTTAGGCTTCATGTCTTATGCTAATTGTTTTGCACACGAAATTTCGGTTGAACTACTACAATACTGTACTAAACCCTGTAAAAACTTGAGCATAAAACAAGACGCCTAATTTTTAATTCTCATATTAATTATTGTTGTTTTTTTTTTGTTTTTTATAAACCTCCACAAGATCGTTGTTAAAGAAAAGAAGATTTTTCGGAAAATAGTCCTAAAGACTTAGATACTACATGTAATTGTGATTAAGTGTTTATTTTTTATCACTTCAAAACCGTAGAAATAACCTTCAATTAAAAGTTATGGATTTTAAGTGTTTTGAGTGCTTCTCAATACTTTGAAATAAATTTTTAATGACACTAAAATTATATTTCTCAAAAATGCAAAACTCAAAATTTCTAAGTTGTACATTATTTTTAACACAAAACCTATACCCACAAAATCTATATCCACAAAACTAAAACCAACCAATTGCTTGATATAAAAAGTCGAGAACTGTTTACATTATCTTTTGACTAAAAGATTTATCAGAAAAACCATTTAAGTTATTTAATACAACATATTATTTGTCGTGATACGCACATGATTTTTAAAGTACGCTGGAATAGAAATATAAACTTTAGTTCTTAAAAGATTATGGTTTTTAACAATTTCCGTGAACAATCACTAGATTATTGTTAAACTATGGATTTTTATTCTTCTTTAGACTCAAGTCAGCTAAATACACAAAAACCAACTATTTTTGAAGTTGCATCGTGCGCACAAGTGGATTCTCTTTTAACCCCATCATTACAATTCTTACTTGCACATTATACTCATAGGTATCCACGTTTATTAATTCGTATTTTAAACAATTTTGATGAATTAAATGTACTACTACGTGGGTTTATTGAATATAAATATTTACAAACATGGAATTCAACATTTATTGAAAAATTTTATGGTATTAAACGTACGAATTCCAAAACATTAATTTCGTTATCAGCTAATGGAGATTCATTAAAATTTAACGGTTTGAAAAGATTATCTAAGCTACAAATATTTTTATCACTTTTGGATACCGTTGGTGTTCCTTATGTAGGAACAAAATTGCAGCAGTATCACGAAAAATTGGTTCCTATTTATTTATTAAATACCATACATGTTGAATCACTAACTGAAAAAGCTTCAAATGCAAAACAGTCAATACCTTTGAAGCTTTTGACAATTGTAAAAAAACTGAAAAGCTTTCTTAAATATGCATTTTTCAAATATTATCCAGTTTTCAAACTTATCTTAAAACTGATTACATTGCTTCTTCATGTACTTTATTTATCTGATAAAACATTGTCAATTTCAATAATTCAACTACTATCCAAGATATCATATTCACGTATAACACCTGTGGATCATCAAAGAATGGAGAACTTGTTAAAACTAAAACCAAAATCCGAATTATTGCTAACTCCAAATGTTCCACCAACTGTATCATCAACAATTCTGTCACAAATTCAATCAATTTCGCAGCCATTACATAAATTAGCATGGGCAACAACTGATACTATATTACCGATTTCTATTTTTTTGTTGAAATTTTTAGAATGGTATAATTCAAATAGAAATTTTCAGAATAAAATCACTGAAGATTTATCAAATTTCAAAGCCCCAATTGTACCATCTATAATTCCCATAAATGCACTAAATGATAATGAAATTAGATCCAAAGTCATTACATCATCCAAATATAGTTCATTATGTAGGATCTGTGGAAATACAATTCATAATCATGCAGTTATTGAAACTGGTTATGTGTTTTGTTATAAATGTATTCATGAATATCTTAAAGATCAATCAAAAGAAGATGGCGGAAAATGTCCAGTTACTAATAGAAAGTTATTAGGTTGTTCATGGAGCGATAGTAAAAACGAATGGTCTGTAAAAGGTTTAAGAAAAGTGATTATTTAATCACGATAAAATTAAGTTTATGTATATTAAAGTAGATCTATTAAAGGTATAAATTTATGTTAAGATGGTAAACTGTTACTTAATTTGTTAAAGTTTTTGTTTTCTATCAAATGCTCTCATTGTCATTATCATCATCATCATCACCGTTATCCCACTGAACGTACGTTGTTTCAACAATTCGTTTTGACTTTTTTAACAGTAATGGATCGAATGGAAAAACTGCAATCAAATCGAGAAATTCTTGAGTTGCACGCATTGAAGATTGTGTGCCAACAGTAACATTGGAGTTATTTGTTGAAACTGATGTAGAAGAGGAAGATGAAGTTGGTAAATTATTATTATTAGTATTATCCTTTCTATCATTACTTACTCTACCAACTCTTTCTCTCCTTATTCTTTCAATAACACTCCATGTATAACAAATACCCTCAGATTGTGCAACACGTGAAAAAATTAGAACAACAGTTTCATTACACCATCGTAAAGGATCGTATTTTGAAATAATTACTCTTGTAAAGAATTTATCTAACGCAGCAACCCAACCAGTTTTATTTGAACTTGAATTATTAATATTAGAAGTCATTTTATTTATTGGATCATCAGATTCTCTTAATGAATTTTTTCTAAAGCAAACAATATACATTAATGCTTGTACCAGACTGTAGAATAATGAATGTTTTGTTGGATTGAATTCTCGTTTATTATTCAGATGATTATTATTATTATGCCATGAAAGATTTGAACGGCTTTCATCCCGCTTCTTATTGTTTGAAACTATTTCGTCATCATTATCATCATTATCATGTTCTTCCATATATGCATTACAATAATCAACTAAGAATGTAACGACAGATGCAATTTGAATATCTGATATATTTTTTCCACGAGCAACAAAACTTGCAAGATATTGAATACCTGTAATCTTACTATTTAAACTACCAATATTTGTAGAGTTAGTTTTTAATGAAGACGAAATGGAACTTTGTAATGATTCTCCTTTTTTTTTGTCAGTACTGAAAATAATCTCAAATAATGAAACTAAGAAAGCATCAATTAATTCAGGTTGTTGTTGAGCCGCATAGAATATAATATACTGTGTTGCCTTTGTACCATGAGTTGGTAAAATAACTGTACGGAAAACGTTTATTAAAGCATTGAAGATTGGAATACCTTGTTTAGACTCTAAGGATTCAACCAACAAATTTGGTTTCAGATACTCTAAAATGGAAGAAAGTAGATTGTCAATCTTACTTGATAATTCTGATAATGACTCAACTTCGACTGTATATCCTGCTTCAGAATCTAACATTTCATCACCAAATTCATCATTATCTTCAGCATCATGAATGCTATCATTTTTGAGTTTAGATTCTTCCATTGCATTTCCGTTGTCATTATCATTTTTTATATCTTTAGCAAACTTAACTTTTTTTATGATCTTGTTCTTTCGGTTATTTTGAACAATAGAATCATCACTTTCATTATCTGAGTCGGAAAAGTCATTGGCTAAAACTTTCAGGTTATCATTATCAACATCCAGATCATCATTTTCAGCATTATCGTCATCATCATCATCACTACCATCATCACTCTCTGAATCACTTCCCATCATATCGCCACCATCATGATTATCAATATCATCATCATCATGATTATCAATATCATCATCATGATTATCAATATCATCATCATGATTATCAATATCATCATCATCATCATCATCATCATCATCATCATCAGCATCATCATCATCATCATCATCATCATCATCATCATCATCATCATCATCATCATCATCATCATCATCATCATCATCATCATCATCATCGTCATCATCACTTTCATTTTCGGATTCATCTAACCCTAATGCTTCCGATAGATCATCATCATCAACTTCATCAATTTGATTTTGAAAATCAACGTCCAGCTTAATAAAGTTTTCAAATGTTAAAGTCCAAACATAGTTAATTAAAACATGATAATATTCAGTAAGATGTAACATATTTTTGACATAGTTAATAATATCATCTTTGGATGAATTTTTGTTTGGAAAATTATCTTTCAGTAAACTGGGCAAAGAATTTGAAGAAGTTGGAGCTAATGCAATTAATTTTTTCAAAGTTTCGTGCTGAGAGTTTAAAAGTGAAGGGTCAGCTTTAGTAAAATCATAAACTATTTTCGATGCAACATCTTTCCACCATGATGGCATTGTTGAAACTAGAACTGTGAGGAACGTGGCATAATGTTTTGAAAAATTGTGGGATTCTGAAGAATGATAAATCCAATTAACTTTTAGTATTGAATGTATTAAAGGTAATGCTTTTGCTGAGTCAAATCTTGCAATTTCACAGGTAAGTTGGGATATAATTAAAGTTAAGTTTTCAGAACTTATTGACTTAGGATTGGAACTTGGCAATGAGATGGTATGAGCCAATGCATCTATTGGAGATTCATCATAAGTGTTTGAATTTGATAACTGGTTTTTTTCATGTAATGAAGAAATAGCAGATTTAGCTAACTGTAAAATCATTTTAGAAGTAAAGGACTCATTACTATTATCATTTTTGTCGGAATTACTAAGATTATTATTATTATTATAGTTAGAATTTCTTTTCACTCTTTTGATTGATCTATGTTGAGATTCATTGCTGCTAGAAGATAGGGTATCAGTTGATCTCTTTTGAGGATTAATCGTGGTCAATATAGTCATCATATTTTTTTGGACAATAAACGATGCAAAATGTGCAAAAAACTGCAAAAGCCAAATATAGGGAAAGAATCAAATATAGGATGAATATTGGTATAAAGTCAGCACACAAGAAGAAGAAACACTTGCAAAATTAAGGAAAGAAACGCTTCTGCTACACTGGGACCACGGTAAGCCTTCAGCTTTGATTGGGAGAAACTAAATTAAATAAAAGCATCCGATAGTGTGAAGTTTCAAATCCATAAAAGACTGAAAAATTTTATTTTTGATTTTCTCATTTTCCATTTTCCATTTTCGTATTTTTTATTTTCTCATTTTTTTGGACAGGTACCTCTCTATTTTATATTTGAAACTCTCTGCATGATTTCAAAATTGTTGATAGTAAAGTACTTGAACTGCCATACTTTCGTTCGTTTTGTAGTAAACAGCCCTCTCTAACATTCAAATTACATAATTTACTCACACGCGTAATGTCTACCACCGCTGACACACAACCAATGGCCTTAGACACCGTTCAACAACCCGGTTCACTTGTTGCTGACCAAAGGGCGGCCCTCAACATTATTCGTGAATTCCTTAAATCTAAAACATCATTTGATGTGTTACCAGTTTCTTATCGTTTGATTGTATTTGATACTTCTCTTCTAGTCAAACGTGCATTGAATGTCCTTTTACAAAATTCAATTGTTTCTGCCCCTCTTTGGAATTCAAAAATATCAAAATTTGCAGGTCTTTTAACAGCTTCAGATTTCTTGAATATTGTTCATTATGCTGCAAACAATCCCGATCAAAGCGTTAACTTATCTGAAACTTTAACATTAGATGGTTTAGCGAATATTGGTTCGATGTCGGGCTCGTCTGCCTTAGATACTTGTTCAATTCATCCATTTCGATCTCTTTATGATGCATGTGTTGAAATGATCAAATCATCAGCAAGAAGAATACCTTTAATTGATAGCGATGAGGAAACCCAAAGAGAAATTGTTGTTTCTGTTCTTACACAATACCGTATCTTGAAGTTCGTTAGTATGAATTGTCGTGAAACAAGATTTCTTTTACAACCTTTAAAAGAACTAAACATTGGTACATCTTCAAATTTATGTCATGCAAGGTTAAATACTTCAATTGGTGAGGTGATAAATTTATTAATTGAACATCAAATAAGTTCTGTGCCCATTTTAGATGATGACAATAAATTGATTAATGTTTACGAAGCTGTTGATTTGCTTGCATTAATAAAAGGTGGTGTTTACGCAGATCCTTCATTATCCGTTGGAGAAGCTTTATTGAAACGTACTGATGATTTTGAAGGTGTTTATACTTGTACATTGGCAGATTCATTATTTGTTGTTCTCGAAACGATAAGAAAGAGTAGACTACATAGATTGTTTGTTCTTGATGATGAAGGTAAGCTGTTGGGTATCATGACCCTAGGAGATATTCTTAAATACATCCTCTTTAGTTAGTGTCAGGTCTATATAGTTTCGTAGTAAATAAGTTACAACAAATCAAAGGTAAAATGTATGATTTTTTCTATGTATCATATACAGCAGATTTTTTTAAATACAGACATCAAGCAACACTCGATATCGGAAAACTTCGAGAAGATTTTATTTCCTAATGTGGAGAAAATATGCGCCATGTATGATTTTTTTTTCAAATTGCAATTCTAAAAATCCTATTCTGATAATCCTGTCTTTTTTTTCCAAACCAGAAACAATTTATTAAGTTAAACCCAGAAAAGAACTGTTTGTATTGCACAGGGCAATAAATTCAATAACTGAGAGTTGTTTGAAACATTTAAAAGGTTATCTTCATATCTCTTTTAATCATAAATCATGATTAATAATCAAGCAGAATGCCAAAATCAAAATCTAAAGAAGAAGAAACTTTTAGAACAACCTCAAGTTACATTACGTGGAACACTAGTAGGTTTCGGCATAGGTACATTGATTCTTTTATCTAATTTTCAATTTGGTCTACAAACGGGATGGGTTTCAATGATGTCTTTACCAGCTGCTTTACTTGCGTATTCATCGTTCAAGGTATTTGATGTATACTTTCAACTAAACTCTCCATTCACACCTCAAGAGAATGTTTTTGTACAGAGTGTCGCAGTTGCAGTTGCAACCGGTCCTTTAGCTTATGGATTTATTGGAATTATACCGGCAATTGAAAAATTACTTACACCCGAAGAAGCTGGATTAATAAATGAAGAAATTGAAATTCTTTTTCAACCCTTTAAACCATGGTGGAAGCTATTAATTTGGAGCACAGGATTAGCATTCTTTGGTGTGTTTTTTGCAGTTCCTTTGAGGGAAGAGTTTGTCATTAGACAAAAATTAAAATTTCCAAGTGGTAGTGCAACTGCAACACTGATTAGTGTTTTTCATAATTTCCCATTAAAACATATATCTAACTCGATATCCGGTAATGATTGTAATAACGAAAATTCTACTGACAATTCATACAATGAAAATTCCGGAATAACTAAAAATGGTAACTCATTGACAGTTGAAGAACAACATGAAATAAATCAACAAGTTGAACAGCAGTTTGAAATCAATGAATTGACAACACACCATTCATACAACGAATATCTATTACCTGTACCTGAAAAGGAAACCTATTCAAGAGATATTGTTATGTTACTTTTTACCGCTTTAATATCATCAGTTTATACATTGACATCTTATTTTATACCACAAATCAGAACAATACCAATATTTGGTAATTACTTGTCAAATCAATACCTAATTAACTTTACTCCATCACCTGCATACGTGGGTCAAGGTATAATAATGGGCTTTGAGACAACTTGTGGTATGTTGGCAGGTATGATTTTAGGTTGGTGTATTTTATCGCCACTTGCGAAATTCAAAGGCTGGGCTCCTGGTGAGACTGGCAGTTGGAAAGACGGTTCTGAAGGTTGGATCATGTGGATCAGTTTATCAATTATGATTGCTGATTCAATTGTTTCACTAGGTTTAATGGTTTACAAATCTTTGAGTTCAGCCTTATCCTCAAATACTAAAATTATATTAACTTCAAAGTCTTCTAACGGTACTGAAACTGAATCATCAAATTTGTTAAATCATACTTTACCTGAAAATTTACTAAATGAAAACCAATCAATAAGATCAAACTCAGGAGATTCATATTCAAGTACTACTAATAATAATAATACTACCAATAATAATACCGCCAATGATAGTACCGCTAATGATAATACCGTTAATAATAACACTGTTACTAATGTTACTAATAGTAGTAATAACAATAATAATACTCATAATAATACTACCAATTTAAATGAGAGTGAAATTATATTTTTCAACAAAGATTTGTCAAATGAAGGAGACGAAAAAGAAGAAGACAAAGAACCGATGGGTCTAATGATACCTACAGTTGGTTTGCTTCTATGTTGTCCATTATTAATCATTTCAATGAAATTTATATTTGGATCTATTGTCCCATCATGGATTTTGATTCTAACAATACCGGTATCGCTACTTTTATCATTGATTGGAGTTAAATCATTAGGTGAAACTGACTTAAATCCCGTGTCAGGTATTGGAAAATTATCACAACTACTAACAGCTTTGGTCATACCATCAACTAGGCCTGGTTCAGTTTTAATAAATTTAATTGTTGGTGCACTATCTGAAGCAACTGCACAACAGGCAGGTGATTTAATGCAGGATTTAAAGACTGGTTATTTATTAGAAGCATCACCAAAAGATCAATTTATTGGACAAATTTTAGGTAGTATTTGGGGAGTTATAATTGCAGCTCCTATGTATAGATGGTATGATAAAATTTATGAAATTCCTGGTCCATTATTTAAAATTCCGACTGCCGTAATTTGGATTGATTGTGCAAGATTAGTTAATGGACATCAATTACCTGAAAAAGTTGACACATTTGTTGTGGTTTTTGGATTATTATTCCTGATTTTATCATTTATCAGAGGTACAACTAAAGAAGATGATAAATATTATAAATATACGAAGTTTATACCAAGTGGAGTTGCTGTTGGCATTGGGATTTATAATACACCATCATTTACGTTAGCTAGATTTTTAGGTGGTTTGACAAGTTATTATTGGATGAAAAAGCTCAATTTTAGTAATAAAGAAAATGGTAAAGTTAGTTTGATTATTTTTAGTAGTGGTTTAGTTTTAGGTGAGGGTTTGTTTAGTGTTGTAAATATGATGTTGACTAGTTTTGGAGTCCCCCATTTGTAAAAATTGAAGAAAATTTGTTTTTATTTACGTGCTCATTTATGTTTACATTTTTTTATAGATTGACCAAAGTAATGAAAGCAATTAGATCCATTCATTAAATTGTAAATTCAACTGTAAATAAAGATTTAAAACTATCATTTGTTAGTAATAAATTTTAGAGAAAGGAATGAATAAATAAATAATTTTCAAATAAATAAATAAGAAGAAAATAAAATCTAAACCTAATAGTACAGGGGGCTTGCAGGGGTATAAGGAAAGCAAAAAAGCAAAAAAGCAAACAAACAAATCAGCAAATAAGCTTAAAAGAGAGCTAAAGCAGAAGGAAAAAGAAGAGTAAAGTAGATTAAGATAAAAAGAGTACTAAAAAGAATTTTTTTAAAAAAGGTAAAAAAGATAAAAATGAGTAAACAAATAAAAATTAAAGATAAAATAACATCACAATTAAAAAGGAATTGAAGTTGAACCATGTTTGAAATTTTATTTACTTTTGTTTATTATTAATTAATATTTTCATCTCTTTGTTGTCTTTGTTTTTCATTTTCAATTTTGTTATTAATTAGAACAATGGCATTTTGAATTCCATAAACATTACCGATAAGTGTTAATTTTCTATCAACTGCGCCAGGAACTTCATCATTAACTTTAACATAACATCCAGTATTCTGTCTAATATCTTTTAAATTTTTACCACCACGACCAATAACTAGACCAATATGCTTTTGAGGAACAAATAAGTCTTGATTAATTTTACCATCAGGTCCAGTAATTGTTTCACCTGGTTTCGTATTTGAAGAAACAGATAAATTATTTTGAAGCATTTGGTTATTATTGTTAACCATACCGTTTGACATCATCGGATTAAAACCCATTTGCATTTTCATCTGATTCGGATCGTACATATTTGACATCATTTGATTTGGCACACCCATCATACTTTGCTGATTATTATAACTAGTGAATTGATTTTGTTTGTTATTATTGACATTATTATTACTATTATTGTTTTGATTTAAAGATAAAGCAGGTAGCGATGGTTGACTATAATTTGCAGGATTGTAATAAACAGCCTTTAAAATTTGTTGTTTATGTTCAATTACAGTTTGAGCAACGTAATAAGTTGCAATATGAATAGCATCTGCAACACCAGTTATATTTAAAATTCTATCAGTCGAGGCAGGTAGTATTTGATCATTCGCCTTCAAAGCAGCAGCAGAATTTTCTTCAATTTCTCTAAACCTTGAACCTTTTTTACCAATTATATAACCCATAATTGAATGAGGAAATAATAATTTTAAATTATAAGATTTTGAATCAATATTTGAAGATTGATCAAATGGCTCATTATTAATTGTTCTAATAATCAAACCAAATGCTTTTGCAACATATTCAGCAGAACCACGTACACTAATTATACGTTCAGGAATACCTTTCAAATTTTCACTCACATTAACTCTTGCATTAGATTGATCTTTGATTTTATTAATCGCTTCACCACCTTTACCAACAATATTGGCAGTATCAGATATAGAAGCTAACATACGAAAGTGGACATAAGTAGGATCATTATCTTGGATTTTGTGGGATGAAATTGGACCGTCATTGGTCTGTTTTGGAACAAAATCATCTTTGGAAGGTACCGAACTTGGAGGTTGAGCTGCATTAGAAGATGATTTATTAAAATTTTCAAAATTTTCAGCTGGTGCTTCACCTTGATTTTCAGTTTGATTGACATCTAATTGAATTGTATCTAGTTGATTATTGTCTGATTGATGATCGTTGGTAGACAACGAAACTGAGGTTTTTTGTTTATCATCTTCAATGTCTTTTCTTTCAACTGCTTCTGCATCGAGAGCCACCCTTTTAATGTTTTGGTTAGACTCCTTCGACTCTTCAAACTCTTCGTTCTTTCTCTTTAGCATTGGGAGCTTGGTTGACCAAGAATGTTTGAATACCAGGCCAAAGTAAGAGCCAAAAAGCTGAGCATGTCTTTCAATTTGGTGGAAAACACCGCGAATGGACTGGCTCTGAACCTGGGATTCGGCGTTTCTCTTGCTCAACTTTCAAATTTTTTATTTTTTTTTTTCATTTCGTTTCATTTCTTTGCATTTTATTTAATTTCTCCTTCTCGCGTTGCGTGTCTTCTTCAGAGGCAAATCTCTTCCATTTCCACCATCCCCGAGTCCAGTATGGTTGTTGCCACCACCCCACACACAGACGCTCAACACAGCCAAGAAGCAATTCATATCGATACTGTAGTTACAACCAACCAGCATGCAAAATCTCAGAATAATGACGTTTCTGAATCTCGAGATATTGCTGTCTCAAATTTGCCTTTCACTGAAACGTCTAATGAAGAACAAGATGATGATTATAATGAAGATGAGGACGAAGATTATGTTATAGATGTCTCCAAGGATAAGGAAATTGTAGCTAAAGATAGTGGTAGTGAAGATGATGCAGAAAATGATGATGAATATATAGGTGATGAAGATAAGAAAGAGATTGCCAAATACAATAGAATTGAATCAAGTGAAGGTGGTTTAATTAAAACCAGAACTCAAAGACATCTTGAGAATGAAAGAAATAGGTTAGAAAAGAAGAGCAAAGTTGTTGTTAATTCTTCAACTGCTTCCAATACTGATATAAACTCTATTTGGGCAGAACTGAATGGATCCTCTTCGACACCTAAATGTACAACTTCGTCTAAAACTTCATTTAATAATATATCAATCGAACGCAATACCCAACCTTCTTTTTCAAATAATCAAAAGATTAAGATTACAAGATCATATGAATTTGCCGGTAAAACTGTGGTTGAAGAAAAATTTGTGGACATAAATTCTCAAGAAGCAAAGGCTCATCTAAATTCAACTACTATTAAACAATCAAATACAGAAACACCAACTTCCTCATTGTCACCATCACATCCACTATCATCATCATCATCATCACCAGCACCACCTCCAACATCTACAAATCCAAACCTAAGAAGAAAGAGAAAAAGAGCAAGTTTATTGGATGCAGTACTTTCAAACTCCTCAAAAACAAAACTATCAACATTAGAAAAATCAAGACTTGATTGGGCAACTTATGTCGATAAGAATAAAATTAATGATGAGTTGAAATACAAAAATAAAAATGGTTATTTAGAAAAGCAAGATTTTTTAAACAGAGTTGATTCTCGTAGAGATGACCTGTATAAAAATGCAAAGTCAAAAGCAAATGAACAGTAGGCTAACCTTTTATTTATTCACATTATATTCACAGTATACTAAATTTCAAATTGTACAATACTTAATTTTTTTTCTATTTTATTCTTATTCTTATTATTACTACTAATAGTATTACTAATACTATATTTATCATTACGTTAATAATCTTGTTTATATATCTACTCTATACAGTCTTTTTTGTATACATGACCTAATCATTTTTATGATCTTTTTGAGTTCAACCAATTAATTAAATCAATAAAGAAGCTTGGGGTTGTTTTATCATTTGAGTTTATGGACCATCTAATCAAATGATTTTGGTAAATATTTGTCACTTGTGTTACAAAATCTTCATATCTTTCAATATCAAAATTAACAATTGATCTAAAAGTATAAATTGAAACTTGACTACACGCTTGAATTAATGCATTGAATTTAGCATTTGAAACACGATCTAAAATAGTCGTAATTAGATTAATGGAGTTTTTTAATTCTTCTTCATTTTTAATTTCAAACATATTTTTGGAAATTTTTTTGATTAATTTATGTGCCTTTTCGCCAACCTTTAAATCAAGTGTCAAATCCATCAAGTCCAATAAAGTAGTTGAGATTGAAAGACATTCTGGTTTTTTGGAATTAATATTAACATAAGATTCTAATAAATCTAAAATCCTCAACTTACAAAGTGTCATCAATTCTCTTGCATCTTTCGCTTCTAATTTACGTTCGTTACCATTTTTGGATGACGATCTTAAATCACTTAAGGAATTTTGACGTTGTTGGAAAATTGCTGATAATTGTGAATCAATTGCCATCATTTGCTCATCTGACATTGATTCATCGGATTCATAATCATCATCATCATCATCATCTTCGTCTTCAACATCATCTTCGTCTTCAACATTGCCTTTATCATAATCTTCCACATGTCTGTTTTCGGAAGATTCAGCAACGTTAAGTGCTTTAGCAAGTGCTGAAGTGGTAGATTTTTCAACTTCTTCAGCCTTATCCTTATTTTCAAGTTCTTCTTCTTCTTCTTCTTCTTCTTCTTCTTCTTCTTCTTCTTCTTCTTCTTCTTCTTCTTCTTCTTCTTCTTCTTCATCGTCATCATCATCAGCATCATGATCTTCCTCATCTTCTCCTGTACTTTCATCGCTATTATTTTTGCCAGTAGTATCATCTTCATCTTCATCATCCTCTTCGTCATAACCTTCCACAGTTTGATTAAATAGCTGTTCCAATCCCGACTTGTTTTCCTTTGTTAATAAAACATCAAATAATCTTTCCAATTGTTCAGCATTTACATCATAGACTACACAATCCCAAATATCATTACCAATTCTTTTTTTCAGACCTGATTTTTGAGTTGTATAACTCAACATTAAATCAATGAGAGTGTTTAAAATGTTGTCATTATCGTCTTGCATACTATCATCAGCAAAATCCTTATAAATGTTGATTATGTCTGTTAAAATTCCAAAAGATTCAGAATCTCCACCATATAACTCTAATAATGCAGTACTTAAAAGCATAACTAAACATTTTGAAATTCTTAATTTATTATCTTTTAATTTACCAGTTTTTATTTCTTTACCTAATTTTTTCCAAATTTTGAGAGATTCAACCTTAGCTTGGTTTAATTCATCATTTTCTTCTTTTTCGTCAATCTCAGCTAATAAATTATTCGACTTTTCATTAGCAATTAAATATTCAACTATTATTCCTGACCAATCAATTTTACCTTTTGAACATTCCATTAAATCTGATAAGATTGAGTTCAGTCTGTCCTTCGAAGTTTTGATAATTGAATCATTAATTGGTTGGACTTGTTTAACATAATTCAAATTTGTTAAATATTCAAGTACATTTTTAATGTTTGAAATAAATTCTAGAAATATTATATTTTCAATTGTTTCTGAATTTGAAACTAGTCTAATTAGTTTCTTGTTACCACGTACAAGGAAAAATAGTGAATCAAGCTTGAAGGTCAAAATATCATTATTAATAACATCATTGTTCTTTTTATTTGATAACTCTGTACCTGATTTATTTAAAACCCATGAACATATTTGATTCCAATTTTCAACTGCTTCAATAACAGCGTCATCACTTTCATCAGTTGCTAACAAAATTGAAAACAAACAATCCTTAATGGTTTTAGTTTTTGAAATTTTATCAAATAATATACATTGTTTTTCTAATGATTTAATCAAAAATAATCTACCAAATGGGATAGATTTTGATAGTTTTACTGCTGATAAAAGTACTCCCGTTGATAAAGAATTCAAAACTCTATCTTTTTTAGAAATGTGATTAATTAAACAGCGTGTCAAATTTTCATTGAACAAAATTAAGAAAAATTCCGGCTTAAAAGATGGGAAGTTGAAACATAGTTCTAGAATTTGTAATCCTGTATGCTTACGTTCAGATGAGGAATTGTTCGAAAAAAATGTTGAATCAAAAGTTGGCCAAAATGTTGATAACGAAAGCTTATTTTCATCAGATGCTGATTTTGAGCTATTACATTTACGCTTTTTTGATTTATGTTGATATTGTGAATGCTCGTTACTTATTTCATTTTCAATTAATTCATTTAACAAAAGTGTCCAAACATAATGTAATTGAGGATTCCAGGTACCTTTTTGAACTGCAGATGAATCATCATCGTTATTATCACTAGTGATTCTATCTTGGAATGCATCTTTTAATAACGGTAAGTTACCCTTTGTTAAAGGATCATAATTTTTCCAATGCTGAGAACTCGATACATTAGCTTGATTGGATAAAGGTTGTCTTAAGTTTGAAGGTATCGATAAATAAACTAATAATCCGTCCATTGATAATAATAACTTACTTTCAGATAGTTTGGATAATATATACGGTATAATTTTTTCATTACTTGATAAGTTTAATTTTGCAATTAATTTTACAACTGTAACAATTGAAATTTCTCTAATCCAAGATTTTGTTAACGCAATTTCAAATAATTGATCAATTATTTTTATAACTAGGTCGTTTGTGGAATTTTTCAATAAAGTTGAATTGATTAATGATTGGATACCAAAAATTTTACCAAATAAATAAGCACGTAAATTCTTGCCCTTTGTTTTATTTTTAACTGATTTGTTCAAATTTGACTCTAAATCATCGAGGAAAGTTTCTGCTTTATAATTGAATAATGTATTTTCACTCAGCAAGGAAATGAGTTCAGTGAGACACATCGAGAACCCAATACGAGCGGAATCATGGCTTGATGCAAGTCCTGCTATAAGTCTTTGTAAAGCATAGTTGTAATCGGATTCGGAGTTTTCAAATGAAAGTTCTTTGATCAAAGCAGTGGCCGCCTGAATTCTTTCCCTAGAAAGATTAGATGCCAATCTGTAGTAGTGGTCCTTACTAACAGGCATTTTTGAATATAGAACAACTTTATAAGAAGTCAAAAACAGTTAAAACCAACCGAAGAAATGTTAAATAATTTTCAATAGAAAAAGTGTCTAAAACCGTCTTAAGTATGAAAAAAACATGTTGTCAAATGTCTTAGAGAAAAAAAAAATAAGACAAAACAAACACACGTCGATAGACGCCATGGTTACGCAGCCCTCGTTCACAGCCAACCAGCGTTTTTGCTTGTTTCGCTCTAAAAGTGTTGAAGTGTTATTTCAAGAAGGCCAGTGGTACAGAATACATATATCTTTCGCCAAATATATCCATCAACAATGTCTGCTTGGAAGAAGGCCGGTATCTCGTATGTATCTACTATCATCAACTGGTTTTTCTGAACTAATACTAACATTTCCTTTCTGTCTTTTGCGCTGAACATGGCGATGAATCATGATGTGTGTGTATATATGTGACCATTCCGATTGTTCACTACTTGGGATCCACTATTGATATTGATACCACTGAGATTATTAAATTATTAGAAGTATTAAGTCATTGCAAACATTAGTTTCGAAATCATTACTTATCATCACGATTAAACATTTAGGAATTACTTTTCAGTTGAAATAAATGTCATTAGTTGAATATCCACCGAATTAAATTTCTTGCTGAATGAAATCTTAAACACTATGTACACATACCTCTTATTCAAGCTTATGTTTTATGTCCTTCCGACAACCCTTCTGATTTTCTTTATTATAGAATCAACAAATATTTTGCAATCTCTGCAAAGACTGTCACTAAAGCTTTAAAACCAGACTTACAAGTCAAGGCTTCAAGAAGATTCATTACTGAAGTCAAGGCTCAACAAGTTAAGAATGGTGAAGTTGTTAAAGCAACTGACTTATCCACTGGTAAGGACATTGCTTTATAAGTAATTTAGTTGATTAACTACTTATACAATACGATATTCTAACTTACTTATATTTATTTATTTATTTATTTATTATCCTCTCTGTAAAGTGTATTACATTATATATAGAGACACGATCAAAATGTAAATGACTGTTATATTCATAATATTGAAGTTATTATCATATGTTATGAAGTAAACCGACTTCGGTTTCGACGCGGTGCAATTTTCCAGGGAGAATTGTGTTAACATTATACACTTTATAGCTGCTTTTTCCAGGTTTTTGTTGATATCATCCATTAAAACACCACCGACATCTCAGCTTCATTCATTTTATAGAATATTGAATGTTTTATGATGTTTGTTTCTAATTTTTCTAGATTTATAAACAGAACAAATCTTAGCTTTCATTCAATAATCAAACCTTCAAATCATATACCAATCGTGCAAACTAGATTAAATTCCTATAATCACCAACTTTTTAATAACATTCATTCGTTATCTAACTTTAACAATAAAAGTGTAATATTAAATCAATATACATCAACTCGTTTTTTTTCTAAAAGTTATAAATATCAAAATGAAAATAAATCAACTATACGATCGGACCCTCCAAACGAAAAGGATAGTGGTAATGTTAAACAAATTTTGAATCCAAAAAGAAAGCAAACATGGACTGAACAATGGTTAGATATTTCATCCGATGATTCAAGTTCTGCAACTTTTACTGAAGTTTGGAGATTAATTAAATTAGGTCGTAGAGACATTGGAATTTTTACAATTGCAATGATCCTATTAACTTTATCAGCTGCAATTATAATGGCATTACCAAAAGTTACAGGCTTAATTTTAGATGCAACTAGAAACTTCACTGAATTGGATGATATCAACATTTATGGTTTTTCATTAGATAACTTCTTATATTTGATGGGTGGTTTATTATTATTATCAACTGCTGCAACATTTACAAGAATTATTTTGATGAGAATTATTGGTGAAAATCTGGTTTCAAGATTACGTTCAAATTTTATGAAAAAAATATATTTACAAGATATGTCATTTTATGATAAAAATAAAGTTGGTGATTTAATTTCCAGATTAAGTTCTGATGCTTACGTTGTTTCAAAATCTATTACCCAAAATGCAAGTGATGGTATAAAACATTCATTAGTTTTGGGTTCATCGTTAACAATGATGTTCATTTTATCAACAAAACTTACATTGATTATGTTATCATTTGCTCCACCTTTATTATTTTTCTCTTACTTATATGGTTTGAAAATTAGGTCACTTTCGAGACAGTTACAAGAAGCAACTGGTGCATTAACAAAAGTTAGTGAACAACAATTAAATTCAATTAGGACAATTCAATCATTTACTGCAGAAGTTAAAGAATTAAATCGCTATAATTCCAAGATTAGAGATGTCTGGAATATTTCATTTAAAGATGCTGTTACAAATGCAACGTTTTTTGGATCAACTGGTGTTTTAGGCAATTTAACATTTTTATTAACTTTAGGTTTTGGTACAAGATTTGTTCTGAATGGTTCAATGACAGTTGGTGATTTAACTGCTTACTTAATTTATACAGAATATTGTGGTAGTGCAACGTTTGGAATTTCAAGTTTTTATACAGAATTATTCAAAGGTGCAGGTGCAGCTAGTAGATTATTTGAAATGTTAGATATGAAGCCAGAAATTGATCCAATTCATGGTAATAGATTAGTCAGTAAACTAAACAAGTCTAAACATCCAGTTAATAATAAAGAAATTATTTGTAAAGGTGAGATTAAATTTGAAAATGTTGAATTTTCGTATCCAACTAGACCTGATAATATTATATTTAAAAATTTATCATTTAGTATTCCAGCTGGCTCAAATGTTTGTATTGTCGGTCCATCAGGTAGAGGTAAATCGACAATTGCTTCATTATTATTAAGATTTTACAAACCTTCGAAAGGTAGAATTTTAGTTGATAATCATGATATGTCAGATTTTTCACTACATTCAGTTAGACAAACGTTTGGATTTGTTCAACAAGAACCAATCTTGATTGAAGGTACAATTGAAGAAAATATTAAATATGGATTACCAATAAAATTAGCGAAAAAGATAACACATTCAGATGTTGAATGGGTAGCTCAAAAGGCAAATTGTGATTTTGTTTATTCATTACCTGATGGTTTTAATACGAATATTGGACCCAGAGGTTCATTATTATCAGGTGGTCAAAGACAAAAAGTTGCATTGGCAAGATGTTTAATTAAAGAACCACCAGTTTTAATTTTAGATGAAGCAACAAGTGCTTTGGACGGTAAGTCCGAGTCTGCAATTAATGAAACTTTAGAACGATTAATGAAAGTTGGAAACATGACAACAATCAGTATAGCTCATCGATTAAGTACTATTGAAAGATGTGAAGATATTTTAGTTTTAGGTTATGATGGAACAATAGTTGAACAAGGTAAGTTCCGTGATTTATGGGCCAACAAAGACAGTCGCTTATGGAAGTTACTGAACAGTACACCTGAACAAGGTAAGAAGGGAAAAAATGATAAAAACAAGGATAATGATCCTGAAGATGAAGAAGATGAAGATAACAAAGATGGTGAAGAAAGAGATAATGAAGATAACAAGAGGAAAGAAGATGAAAGCGATGATGCCTCGACCCACGCACACCTTCGCCGTGTTTCTGTATGAAGTGGTATCTTTTAAGTTAAGTGGTTATAAAAAAAACTTAACATATATATAAATATATATGTGTACTATTCGTTATTTACTACTAATCTGTGTATAGTTTGTTAGGAGTGTTTTATTCCCGAAAAAGATCAGAAACGCACCAGAAAAAGCAAATGAAGAAAATGGCAGCTGGGCTTGTTTTCTTTCTTGCTCAGATGAGGCCTTGCCACAATTGCATTACAAAGCTCATTTTTACGTGATTCTGTTTTGGTGTTTGTTTCCCACCTTATTCACCAAGACACATCTCTGCCTGGAAATACGGCATTTCCTTAGTTTTTAGAACTCCACCCTTTTTGTTCAGCTTAGGTTTTCTGTGGTATTTATATTTTTTGTCCATCCCCTCCTTTTTTTAGTCGTTTGATAGATATATACACATAAATTGTCAATATATTACTCATCACATTCAAATCTTCAGTAACTAAAATCCACAATTTTTTTTCAAAAGTCTACAACCCTATATTATCCTTTGGTTTTATATTTATATTAACAAAGACCATGTCAGGTGCAACTATCTTAGCCAAAGAATTAAAAGAACTTTCTAAGAATCCAAATTATCATATATCTTTGGATAATGACAATATTTTTACATGGACTTTAGGTCTTTATATTGTGCATCCCGGATCTGCCTGGAATCATGCATATTTAGTTGCAAAAATGAAATTTCCACAAAATTATCCATTTTCACCACCAGAATTCAGATTTTCACCACCAATATTCCATCCAAATGTTTACAGTGACGGTCGTTTATGTATTTCGATTTTACATGAAGCTGGCAATATTTTACAAGGTGAACCAGCAAGCGAAAACTGGTCACCTGCACAATGTGTTGAGAGTGTCATTGTTAGTATTTTATCTATCCTTGATGATCCAAATATTTCTTCACCTGCAAATATCGATGCAAGTAATTATTGGAGAGATAAAAGAGATGCTTATAATGAAAGAGTAAGAACATTTGTTGAAAAAACTGCTATAAGCATACCTGATGATTTTGAAATTCCAAGTGATGAATTAGTTATTGGTTCAACTACACAACACGATTTAGGCGAAGAAGATGAATGGTGTTTTGAAGATGATAGTGAAGATGAAGATCAAATGTCCTATGAAGAAGATGAAGCTGAAATGAGTGAAGATTATGATGATGAAGATGAAAAATAATGTACTTACTTACTCTTGATTCATTAATAATAATTAATAATAATTAATAACTAATATTTGATAATCAATCTGGCAAATATCAATATATAAATCTTTCTTTTTGTTTTTCACATGATTTTTTATACAAATACCCCTTCTCTCCATACTTTATATAAATATCAGCATAATTAAATTATCATGATTGCTTTCGAAACCAAAAACATAAAAAATATAAATATTGTTTGTTAAATATTAAATATTAAATATTAAATATTGAACGTTAAAATTCAAAATTTTTTTCGATTAATTTTTCAATCAGTAAATAAAGATCACATCGTTTTCTTCCCCATATAATAGGACTACATCATATAATATGGCTAAAAAGGATAAGAAGAATAAAGATGCTAAAAAGGCAATGAAAGCCGCAAAGGCAGAAAAAAAAGCATCAAAGGGTGATACAAAATTAAAGAAACAGTCTCAAAAAGCAGGTGATGATATTGAAGATGATGTAGATATTGATACACTTCTTGAACAATTAAAAATCGAACAAGAACAGTTCGAAGCTGTTCATGTTACTAATATTGATAAACCTTTAAAACGTTCTAATGGTACATTACTTGCTGCACCTATGGCTCAACGTAAAGAACTCTTTCTTTTCGGCGGTGAAACTGCAAATAGCCAAGGTGTTGTTCATTTTCATAATGACTTAAATGTTTATTCTCCAGATAATGATAGTTGGAGACGTTATGTTAGTAAAAATTCTCCATTAGCTCGTTCTTCTCACACAATGTGTTTTCACCCGTCAGGTATAATGGTTTTACATGGTGGTGAATTTTCATCTCCAAAACAAAGTACTTTCCATCATTACTCAGATACATGGATTTTAGATGTTGAAACAAAAGAATGGGCCAAAGTTGAAGAAAAGAGAGCTCCTTCAGGTCGTAGTGGTTCAAGAATGACAGTTTGGAAAAATTATATTATTTTATCAGGTGGTTTTAGAGACTTAGGTTCGCAAACAACTTATTTGAACGATTTATGGTTGTTTGATGTTATGAGTTATAAATGGCAACAAGTAGAATTTCCTCAAACAATGAGTATGCCAGACCCAAGAAGTGGTCATTCACTTATTTGTTTTAATGATGAATGTGTTATGTACGGTGGTTATACAAAAGTTAAAGCTGGTAAAGGTTTACAAAAGGGTAAAGTTTTAACTGACACTTGGACATTGAAAATGAAATCAGATATAAAACAATTGAGATGGGAAAGAAAAAGAAAACAAGGTTGGCAACCAACTCCAAGAGTCGGTTGCTCTATGCAATTGCATAAAGGTAGAGGTTTTATTTTTGGTGGTGTTTATGATTTAGATGAAACTGAAGAAACTCTAAGCTCTGAGTTTTACAATGCTTTATTAAGTTATAATTGTGAGACTAATAGATGGTTTAATTTAAAGTTAAAAGCACGTAAGAAGAAGGAAGCTGTTAAAAAGGAGAAAGTTAATAGAGATAAAGAATTAGAAGATATTCTGAATGAAATTTTGAAAAATGCTAATTTAAATGATGATGAAAACGATGAAGTTTTAACTGCTCCAACTTCAGTCTCTGTTTCCGATGATGAAGATGAAACCAAGAAAGTTTATCCAGTTAGAAATCAATTACCACACGAAAGATTTAATGCATTAACTTGTGTCATGGACGATATATTTTACATTTATGGTGGTATTTGGGAAAATGGTGAAGTTGAGTGCAATTTAGATTCATTTTATTCAATTGATATTTCTAAAGTAGATGGTGTCACAGTTTTTTGGGAAGACTTATCTGAAATTTATGCAGCAACTGCTGATTCCGATGAAGAAGAAGGTGAAGATGATGACGATGAATATGATGAAGATGACGACGAAGATGAAGAAACAATTGATAAGAAACTAGTTGCCGAAAGTGACGACGAAGAAGAAGAAGAGGAAGAAGCTGAAGAATTAGAACCTGCAATTCCCGATGCGAGACCATGGCTACCACATCCAAAAATTTTTGAATCCTTACGTAACTTTTATGTTAGAAGTGGTCCTGAATTCCTTAAATGGGTTATTGATCAAAATAGAGATTCAAGAGGTAAAGATTTGAAAACTAAAGCATTCGAATTAGCAGAAACTAGATGGTGGGAAAGAAGAGAAGCAATTCAACTTGAAGAAGAAGAGTTGGAAGAAAGTGGTGTTGAAGCTGTTATAGAAAAAGACTTTTCAAAAGCAACAAAGAGAAGATAGATCCTAACAAAAATAATACAATTTACATAGAGTAAATTTAGCTGATTTAGTACAATCTAATTTTAATTTAATTTTATGGCTTTATACAAATTTAAGAAAATGAGTTACAAAATTCAGGCAAAGTGAATACCAACTTGATGAAATGCATAAAGTAATTTTAAGAAATCAGTTTGATCTAATTTTGCAGATCTTTTATCACCAAAATCAGTTTCTTCCATAACTTTAATAACTTTTTCTTTAACAATTTCACTATAATTTGCATTATCATCAAGTAACATTTGACCTTGTTGTTCACCTAAAAATTGTAAATAAGTTTTATAATTCTTTTCTAAAATATCTAAAATTTTACTATTTTTAAAGATTGCACTCAATGTTTTGTTCTTTCTATTAAAACAAAAACGCAACAAACCGTCCCATTCATTATAATCAATATTAGGTTTTGGAAATTTTGGTTCAATTTTAACAACACTTGATTCAACTTTTGGTGGAGGTCTGAAATTGTTTTTACCAACTTTCATAACATGTTTAACATTTGACCACATTTGAGCATTTGCACTTAATCTATTATATAAAGATTCACCTGGTCTTGCTGTTAAATTCAATGCAAACTCTCGTTGAAACATTAAAACTGCAATTCTTGGTGGTCTTGCCATTTCTAAAAGCCTAAACACAATACCTGAAGAAATTTGATATGGTGTATTAGAAATGCAAACATCAAAATATGGTATATCTTTAATCTTCATAAAATCACCCATAATAATTTCTAATTTTTTTTCTAATGGTGTACCTTGAACTCTTTTTGTTAATTCGGCAGCCATCTTAGGATCGACTTCAATTGCATAAACTTTCCTTGCTTGTTCTAAAATACGAACAGTTAAATTACCTGTACCTGGACCAATTTCAAGAACAACATCTGAAGGTTTGATTTCAGCTTTATCAACAATACCTTGTGCAATAAGTGGATTCTTTAAAATATGTTGACCAAGATCAGTATTGAACTTGAAAACCTTATTAATTTGTGAACTTCCGGATGGATCAGGTTTATTTTTGTGAAATGTCTTTTTATCTGCCTTTGGCATACTTATATTTTCCTATGGTATAGTGATTGTGTTATAAAATAAACATTTAACTATATCTTGTTTAACCTCAAAAAAATAAAAAAATTTCAGTCTAAATCTTTTCTCAGGCTGTGCAGATTGTTGAAAGTTTTATCATGAATTGATCAGTTTGTAAAACTTAATCGCAGCATCTCTCCTTCCAAGAAGATCAAATATATACAGATATAAATAAGCATACAATATGAGTGCGAGAAGACAACCGAATATTCCACCAAATGGTGCAGGATGTCGAAAAACGACGGCAGGTTCTGAAAGCCAATCATCATATAAAACGAAAGCTGCAGATGTATCATCTGAACAATTACGTAAAGTCAGAGGTTATAAAATGATTGTTGCCGGCGCAATGTTCCTCATTGTTCCATCATTAGAAATATATCGTCGATTATATGCTGGTGGTGAAAGACGTATACAACAAGGCGAATTCAATCCAGTTGACGGTACAATTAAACAATGGGAAGAAGAGGAAAAAGTTAGGAATTTTAAAGAATCTTGGCTAACCAAAGTATTTGGTGAAAAATGAACAATACCAAAAAGACCTGTACATATTCTATAGCAATATTCTTTATATTTGATGTTATACATTATACTTATTTTATTACATAATTTACAAGTTATTCTTAGAATTAACAAAATATTACTTCTGTTAAATTAAATCGAGGTTATTCTAGATTTTGTAAAACTTGACCTTGAGCCCAACGAAGTAGCACCTCTAGCCCTTATATTATTTAGACTGGCTATAGATGTTTCTTTTAATCCACCCAGTTGGATGTTTTTATTCGGTGGTCTCATTTCACGTTGTGTCATTACTGTCGCAGGCCTTGCTTTTAAAGCATTAACTGTTGATACTACAGGCGAGTTTGTACCTAATCTAGATGATATATTAGTAGCCATGTTTTCTAACCTTGAATCAGGTCTGCAGCTGGGAATCTTTTTTTCAAAATTAAACTGTGTATTTTCTAACCTACTAGCAGATCTTAACATACTCAACCTTGATTCTGGTCTTATTGGCAAGGGAATTTTAGATTTACCACTGAATGGAGAAACTGGTGAAGCATTCGTTTGAATCGTAGTTGGAATATTTTTATTCGGCGGTGAATCAATGAATTCACTGGAGGTATTTGAAATGTCATGATCACAATCATTTTCATTATCCGATATTGATTCCGTTTTTACTAAAGTTGATAGTTCAAATTGTAAAAGAGGCTTTGGCATATTCCTACTTATTAATTTATTATTATTATGTGCATTTGGCTCTTCATCAATCGGTAACATAACGTATTTCTTAGAGGGCGTGATCCTAGGTGTAGTTGAAGGTGTTGAAATTGCAAATTTTGATTTGAGAAGGTTCCTACTGTTAGGTGTTATGAAGGGATCGGGTGAATCAAATATATTCTTGACTCTCATTGTATCCGGCGAACTATTTGAACTATCAAATGAATCTTCACTCAATGACGCATCATGTAGGAGTGATTTAGTAATAGTTGATGTTTGAACATCAAGTTTTATTCGTTCAACAATATCAATATTGTTTTTGGAGAATATAGTCTCATCAATATGCTTTGGAGTTTCAAATATTTTTATTTTATTATCTTCATTTTTGAAATTGGTACTCAATATTGGTTTCATAAGCGAATCAGCAAGCGGATTACTGAATGACCGTCTAAATTTTGGATTGCTTTTATTTTTTGGAAGCAGAGTTTGTGTTATGTTTTCCTTCTGTTTAATTCTATTAATTTTATTTTCAACATGTTTAATGTTTATTGAATGTTCTTCACTTAATCCATAGTAATTTTCTATAGGTTTTAAAATATTTATTATATCTTCTAGAACCGCATTTGATGTTGAATCATCATTAATATCCACCAGTTCAAATATTTTTTCACAAATAAGATTATTTCTTCTAGTGACATATTCAGATTTAAAGATTTTCAGACTTTTCCTATACCCAGAAAATTTTAATAAGATGTTTTCATAATTTGTGATTGTCTCAAGTACCAAATCTTTATAATAGGTTTTTGCATTGTTATAAAAATCTTCTAATGCTATGGGAATAAGATTCAAAGATTCTGATATATGTGAAACTGATTGGTGTAATTTTGTATATAATTCAAAAACTTGTCCATCAATTGTTGAAAATATTATAAAGCCATTGTATTCTCTTGATGAGAGCATATATAATTCATTGGCTTTCTTTTTAAAGTCATAAAATATACAGTTAGATATTTGTTCTTCAACTTTTAATTGGTTTTTCTTTTCAATCATTTGTTCTAATTGCTCAATGCAAAACATAATTTCGTTATCAACAGATGCTAAAACTTCCTTTTCAATTTCGATATGATGGTTTATAATACTTAAACATGTTTTTATTGGATGTGAAATTTTTTTGATTGTTAAAATTAGATTACAAATATCATTCAATTTGTCTAAAATGGGCTCAAGTTTTTGTTGTGAAAAATATTCTAATGTATTCAACAACAAATCAACATTACATTCTAGTAAATCAACTGATGAGAATATTTCAATTATATGAGCTTTTCCAATATGAAGCCATTTGTATTCGTATTTATTACTCTTTCCAACTTTATCAATAATACTGAAGAAAGTTTGAAGTTGACTCAATAATATTAAAATCCTAGCTGATTTTTCATTCATAACATCTAAAGTCTCTTCACGAATAGTTTTGTTTTTAAGATTATCGATTATATTTTCAAAATCAACTACTGAAATGAATTGTTTGATGTTGAATGTTCGTTTTAAGATTTCCGAAATGTTTTCTTGTCTTTGCTTCATTATTTAAGTGAGTATCAATTATCGATTATATAAAAGAAGAGAATAAACAAGGGATTTTGTCCACAAAATGACAGTCTTAGCAAAGATATGTATCAATGCCAAGTTTTGATACTGGTCAGAGATACAGGTTGTGAAAAAACCAATTAAAAGCTGGGGAAACTTTTAAGACAAACAAAAACAAAACCAAAGACACGCAAAACATTCAACATGAATTTTTGTTTGCGTTTTTCCCAAAACGGTAATTTTTGTCCTCCGTGTCACAGTTCTGCGTATGAATAGGTATATAAATGTTGACTTCCGCATTACCTTATTATTTTAATTTATTGTAGCTTTATCATAATTACTGTGAGGTAAAAAAATAATGGTATGTATATAAAAATCAGTGGGAAAAAACTATTCCGCAGTCTTAACACTGTTTACGCTTTGACTACGTTCGTACTCCACACGATTCATTTGAGAAAGCACAGAACTTTCACTATCTTTCAAATGTCCCCGATCATCAAGCTCAACTGTACCTGCAGTTTCAAACACTGAAACCTTGCCTAAAAGTAATCCAAGTGTATCCAGGACTTGATTTGGATCTGATACGTAGGCCTTTGCAACAGTCACTTTATTCGAAGGTCCAACAGTAACCGGATATAACCCATGTCCACCAAACGAGTTTGTTGGCAGGTTTTCTTTATTCCATTTATCTTCAATAGTATTTAGTGCTTTGAACATATCTTCGTCGGTTGTATCATCTCCAAGACACAATACAAAATCAGGTAATTCATCATTTGGTTTCAGTGTTTGTTTAATAGGATCCGAGCAAATCATTAATCTTCTAACAATTTCGCCCTTATTAACAAACTTTGGTCTAACTTCTAAGTTTGCCTTACCTGACATGACTTCAACATCATATTTACCTGCCAATCTTTCAATCAAATCCGCCTTACATTTTTCTGCTTGGTAAAGTCCTAAAATTGGGTCAGCCTTACGATAATGCCAGGTAACTGCAACCTTTTTCTTTTCAATCGATGAACCTGGGGTTTTCTCCGTGTATTCAGCAAAAATTTCTCCAACAACTTCTTGCCATGTCATATCAAGACTTTCTGTCAAATTAACCCATTTTTCAACTCTAGCCTTTTTCATGAAACATCCATGTTCAGCACTTAATCCAATTTGAGGATAGCTTGATCCAATCCACTTTTCTAAAAATGCTTGGTCACGACCACTAATAATCCAAATTTCATTTTTTGGATCTTTAGTTAATCCTTCAAGTATTCTTAAAAGTCTTGCAGATGGAATTGCTGCATTTGGATCTCTAACAATTGGCGTTAAAGTACCATCATAATCAAATAAAAATAATCTACGTTCAGTTTCTTGATAATTTTTTAATAATAATGGTCTATTCAGATACGGTGTACCTTGATTTGAAGTCTGAGTTGAAACAAATTCCAATAAACTTGAAATAACTTTACATGTCCAATCTTTATTTGTATTTTGAATGACTGAATGATATAATTCATCTTCAATTGATTTTTTCCTTTCATCAGATAATAACAAACTTTCATTAATTGCATTTGCAACCCCAACTGAATCCCATGGATTAACTTGAATCGAATCTTGTAGAACTGATGTAGTACCACTAAATTCTGATAAAATTAATGGTGAACATTTTAACTTTTGACAAACAATATATTCTAATGCAGTCGTATTCATACCATCTCTAATTGAGGTAATTAAACATAAATCAGCAATTCTTAATAAAGCTAAATACTCTTCTCTATCAATTCTCATATTATAATGTAAAACCGGTGAATAATTGATTGATGAATACTTTCTGTTAATATCAGAAATTAATTCATTAACGTTTTTTTCTAATTTCGAACTATGATAATAAGGAGTAAATGAAACTTGAATTAAAACAACTTTACCTACCCATTCAGGATAAATATCTAGGAATAATTCAAATGCTTGTAATTTCTGGACAACACCCCTGACAGAATCCAATCTATCTCTACCAATTATAATTTTTCTATTTTTATTTAATTCTTTTAAAGTTTTGATCTTTTCATCAATCTTTGATGTAAATGCATCTTTTTCTAAACTTTTAATATCAATACCTAATGGTAACGTAACAACATTTGAAGTAAAAGAGTGAACAGTAACTTGGGTTGGCGTTGTTTCGTACCCATTGACTCTAGAGCAACAACTGATAAAATGTCTTGCAAATGAATAACTTTGAAATCCTAGTTGATTTGCACCTAACATACCATCAAGTAAAATCTTTCTTTTTGGTAAACATCTAAAATATTCGGAAGATGGAAATGGAACGTGCAAAAAATGACAAATATAAACGTCCTTTAATTCCATTCTTAAAATTTGTGGTAGTAATAATAAATAATAATCATGAATCCAAATAATATCACCAGGTTTAACTATTTGTTTGATTTTAGATGCATAAGCTTCGTTAAATTTAACATAATCATGCCACCATGAAGTTTCTTCTTTACCATCATCAACTTCATTAATCATATAATGAAATGCAGGCCAAATTACATTCTCAGCATATTTTCTCCATGTATTTTGATTTTTTCTAAGTAACCAAACAGGATGAATGTTATTATTATCATTTTTTTCATGAATTAAACCGGTAATTTTATTTTTGTCATCGTCAGTTAAGTATAAAGGATCTGAATCAAATGATTCTTTATTAATACTATGATGATTTTCTTTACTGGATATTGAAATTTCTCCAGTCCATGCAACTAAATGTGTTTCCCATTCACTTTCGTCATATAATGTTTTGTTAGATGCATATAGAGCAGAAGAACCACGTAATTGTGAAACTTTCCAATCACCATCTGAAGTTTTGGAAATTCCATTTGGTAATTGGGTCATACAATTAATAATTCTACCACTTAGTTTAAGATCTTTAGGGAAAGATTTCGGTGATACCCAATCACCTGATTTGATTTTGGTCATTATTTTTTAGATTAGCTGGGGTAAGTATAGTATTCAATGAAGTGTCAAAGTGCAAGGGCTTAGGTAAAAAGATAAAAAAATATTTGAATCTGAATTAAATGAATGGAAAGTAGTAAAAAATGCGACTATACAACTCAATTAAATAAATTTAGGTATATCCCACTCTTGTTTAGCAATTATCTATTGTATTGTAGAAAGAAAAAAGAAAAAAGAAAAAAGAAAAAAGAAACAGAATTTGTAAAACTGGGGACAGTATCGTGATTCCGGTCCACTACTTCCGTGCAGGAGGATTTCAGTTTCTACCCAGCCCCGTATTTTTTGACTTTCACAGCGAAATAGAAATTAGAAATGAGAGATGTCAGATTACGTCTGACGCATTGTTTAGAAGATGTCAAATTGAGTCATAGAAGATACCTATACGGAAGACCAAATAAGTGTATAAAGTACAGAACAAAAAAAAAGAAACAAATAGATATGCAAATATATTTATGCACAGAAGCAAATACTTGTAGTTAGAAAGCAGTAAAGCAAAGGATGATAATTAAGAATATTTTTTATGGTTTTGTTTTGTGTTGTATATTCAACTGTGTAGAATAGTAGGATATAATGTTGTTTAAGAACGGATACAAATTTTAGATCCCTCTTTTAACCTTTCAACATCTGCATGTGCTGGCGCAGGTGTAATTGCAGCAGCACCAGCTACAGCAGGAACAGCGGACGTCGGCGCCTTCCTATTATGTTGCATATGTGATTGAACTAAATGACCTGCAGCTAATGCTGAACATAATGACAATTCGGAAGCTAAGACTGCAGATGCAACAATTTTTGCTAATTGCCTTGCGTTTGAACCAGGCTCAGTTGGATGTGGGCCTCTAATACCAAGTAATTCTAACATTGCACCTTGAGGATCTAAAACTGTACCACCACCAATAGTACCAACTTCAATTGAAGGCATCGTAACAGAAATTCTTAAATCACCATTTGGTAACTTTTTCATTAATGTCATACAATTTGAACTTTCAACATTTTGTGCCGGATCTTGACCAGTTGCAATGAAAACTGCTGTTAATAAATTTGCTGCATGCGCATTAAAACCACCAATTGCACCAGCTAATGCAGAACCAACTAAATTTTTTGAGATATTTAATTCAACCAATGCATCAACATCAGATTTCAAAACTTTTTCAACAACATCTGCTGAAATATCAGCAGATGCAACAATACTTTTACCACGACCTTCAATCCAGTTAATCGCAGCAGCCTTTTTATCAATACAATAATTACCTGATATTGAAACTACATTCATATCTTCAAAACCATACTCTTCAACCATACATTTCAGCGAATGTTCAACACCTTTTGAAATCATATTCATACCCATTGCATCACCAGTTGTTGTTTTGAATCTGATATATAATGCATCACCAGCAATTGCAGTTTTAATATGTTGTAATCTTGCAAATCTTGAAGTTGAATTAAATGCAGTTTTCATTTTCTTTTGACCTTCTTCTGAATCTAACCAAGATTTTGCCTTACCCGCTCTGGCTAAATTAGGGAATTGAACACATGGACCTCTTGTCATACCATCAGCAGTTAGAACAGTTTCAACCCCTCCACCTGCATTAATTGCTTTACAACCTCTCATGGTTGATGCAACTAAACACCCTTCCGTTGTTGCAACAGGAATGTGGTAAGCTTTACCATCAATAATAATTGGACCCGCAACACCTAATGGAATTGGTATATAACCAATAACGTTTTCACAACAAGCCCCAAAAACTCTATCATAATCGTAACCTTTATATGGTAATTTTTCAGTTAATAAAATAGGAGCATCTGCAAATTTTGCAATTGACTGTCTTCTAACAACAACTGCACGTAATTTATCATCCAATTGCTTTTCTAATGCATATAATGGTAATTTACCTTGAATAACTAATTCTAAAACCTCTGCGTTATTACATTGTTTAACATCGCCAGATTTCAAGATTTCAACTAATTCTTCCAGTGGACGAATAACTGATTCATCGGAAGATGTTAACTCAGTGAACTCACTTGATGAATCATTTTCAGTGCTGTTCTCTTCAATAATTTGACCATCTTTAACATTATCATCATTACCATGTAATGAATCAACAGCAGCAGATTCTTCAATTTTCTTTTCATTTTTCTTCTTTGTTCTTCTTTTTGACCTTTTAGATTGCTTACTGGTCGAATCTTTAGCAATTGAAGTAGAGGTTGAAAGGGTTAAAGAATGTGCTGTATCGGGAGTAACAGTTGTTTGCGTAAGGCTTACAACTTTTCTTATAGATGTCGAACTAATATGGAATTTTGCTGCATTTAACAAATAAATATTAATTGCAACAGAAATACCTGCAATCATGAATAAAAATTTAGAAATCAATGGGTCAGAAATAGCAGTTGATAATTTGGTAAAAATTAAAACAATATAGTATTCTAATTCAGTTAAGGCAGTTTGCTGTCTATAAATTTTAACAGGTAAAAAAGTTAAAAGAATACCATTTGGAGGAACTGAAGCAAAATACTTTTTAATTACCTCTGAAACTGCAGGTGAATTATCAATTGAAATTGATTTAAACTCTTCTGAATCATCATATAACCATGAAGTACCTAAAACAAATAAGTGAAGACCAATGAAGCCAACCAACATAAAAATTTTAAAACCAATAATCCTACGATTATTTTTTAGAACGGTTTTTGAAGTGTCAATTGAATGTTCAGCAACATCTCTTGCAACAATAGAAGAAATACCATCTTCTTCTAAAACTTCTCTTAATTCAATTTCACGATGAACTTTAAAAATTTGTGCTTTCAAAGATAAAATTGAAGCAAAAAATGTAAAGGTAAAAAACAAGTCAACAGTTAAAATAATGGACGATAAGAAACAAAAATTTCTTAAACCTGGTAAATTGAAAACTAACAATGAACAAATTAAGAAAGAACTTGCAATGATTAATTGATCTCTAATCAATGGTACAGCAGTTTTGGATCTAACAACATTTGCAATAATATCAGATATATCTTGATTTGAATTTGAATTCAGAGCTTCAGTAACAGGTGCAGTAAAGGCTAACTTATGTTTGAAACCAATGGTTGCAACCAAAAAGGGTAAACCTTCACTTAAGGAAACTAAAGGAACTTTAATTTGAAGTAATTCAGTTGCTGCAGCTAGCGCAAAGAGGAAAGCAAAACAAGAAGATAAAATTGAGCCAAAAGCTAACCAAAAAGTTGAACCAAGTTTTTTCATTTCATAGAATAATTGAATAAAAGTGAACCACATTGCAATATAACCAATTGAAACTAAAATAATATCAAAAGGTTCTGCACCAAGAACCAAACTTTTTAATTTTGAAACTAATGACTTACAATATTCAAAATACTTACCAATTTTATTATTGGAAGATTTAAGTTTAAAAATTTCGTCACTGTCATTTTCAAGAATGCTTGGTAATACATTTTCATCAAAGACGTGATTAGTAAAAATATAACCTCCATTATTATTATCAGATGTAATAGTGTTTGGTAATAGTGGAAAATCTCCAGATTTACCTTTAAATTTAATTGGTGTGACATAAACATGTTCAGCATTTGAGTATTTATCTAATTGACAATTTGATTGAATTAGTTGCCAATCACAAGATGAATCACGAAAAAAATTAATTGATTGTAAATTTTTAGAAAATTCATTTTCAATGTATTGATCAAAGATAGCTAAGTAAGTCACGGAAGCTAATAAAACAGTTGAAACAATAACATGAATTGGTTTGTTGGCACAAAATTTTGCAAGGTTTGCAGGTATATCAGAGAAGATGTAAGTCATAATCAATTGAGAAACTTACTTTTAAGTGATGAAATCAAAATTTGAAAAATGTGTTCAACGTTTATTAATCCAATAAATTAAAAGCAATCAAATGGAAATTTTATACTTTGAAGTAGTCCTTGTAAGGAATGGTAAGCTCAGATAACTGTATCTGCTTCTGAAGTGCTTGCCTAATAAAACAAACGCTGAGCTTTGCCAAAGGAAAAACTAAAACAGAGCCGCCAGACGAAGTAAAAATGAAAAGTGAAAATTGCATGCAAAATGAAGAGCAGACGTTGAAAAACAAAAAAAAATAGAAACGCGTCACTTTTACAAAAGCAGCACTCCTGTGCACCACACAAACTGTTTTTTTCTATTTCTGTTTTCTGTTTTTATTTTTCATTTTTAGTAGTTTCAACATGAAAATTGAAAATGAAACTATGGAAATCAGAAGCTGGCGATAACGCAGAATTGAAGATATATGGTGGATAGCATTAGTTTTTGTACTAGATCCCAGACAAACAATTATATATATCTAGCCACACAATGGCAAAGGAAGTCATCAGAAAGGAAAAAGTTAAGAGATACGTTCACGTCCCACACAAGCCAGACAATGTGGCCGCTAACTTTGTTTCTCAAAATTTGCCGCTTGTTGCAATGTTCTTGAAGAATAAAGCTTTGTCTTGGGCTTGTCTTTTCTTTGCTTTCCAAACTTATCTCAATGAACCGTTAATAAAAAACTCATCTGATGAATCTCAACCTGCACTTTTCAGAATAATCTTTTCCTTAGTTGCAATCGGTACTGCTTATCTAGACTTGATCTTTCCTCAAATGAACCCCGAGTCTGTTGCTGCAAAAATTGTTGAAAATTCAGCTTCAACAGCTTAAATTTACCTTTCATTTTTTTAAATTATATAAACAGTTTCTAAAAAAAAAAGAGTTTTACTTATCTTAAATCCTAAACATTTATTTATACAGGTGTTGGCGTTGGAGTTGGATTTGATCCAGCTACTACTTTTTTCTTCCTTTTCACCTCTAGTGGTAACACCTTTGGTTTACGTTTTAACCTTGTAATTAATTTATGTTCGAATTTCGAATAACATGTTGGACATTTTTCATCATTTGGAACCATACTTAAAATACATAAACACACCGAACAAACATATCCAATATCAACAACCTTATTAGAAACAAAACACGAAGCTCTGAAATCAATACTGGTATTAGTAGGTAGTACAATAATCGGCCTCAACAAAGGCTCAATAAATAATGCATTACTTAAATATTGTATGAGACCACTTGGATGTTTGATATCAATATAAACTCCATTTGTTGCATCACTTGTTTGCTGTAAAAATATCGATTTTTCTCCAAGTTTACAAACATCAATCGAAACCTTCATTTTTTGTGCCGCAAAAATTGTGTTCATCATTGAAACATATGGTAGTGTATTATCTGAACTTACACTTATAATCATTATTCGTGCTTTCATACTTAATTTATCTTCTCTTTTCTGTAATTTATTAATCGATGTTAATGCATTTGAAATGGCACCTGTCATGGTTCCTTTAATTAGATCTTTTTCTTTATTTACCATATCACGCAATTTTTCAGGTTCAATCTGATATAACTTATATAAAGTTTCAAGAATTTTTTCATCAATTATTTTGAATTGTCCATAAATTCCAATACTTTTCAATAACTTTGATTTATTTGGTGATATTATGTTTTTAACCTGTATTTTTTCATCATCATCATCATCTTCGTCTTCAGGATTTAGCAAGCTAGATTTATTAATTCTTTGGTTTTCAAAACCTTGTAAATCTTCTGATTCAGGATAAATTTGTTGTGCACCATGGTAAAAACTGTTGGCAACATAAACACTGACTAAATTACCACTATTTAAAGCCAAGTGTGAATTTAGCATGACTAGCATTGAACTTGTAACATCTCTGAATTTCACATTTTCGTTCTTTTCCATGTATGCCTTCCATTCCAATGGATGTAAATCTAGGATAACTGTAAGTAAGGATGGCGTTTCATCAATTACACGATGTATATTTTGTGCTGTCCCTGCAGCAGTGTCTGTAAATGCCCTATCCGAGATAGCATCCATTGCCAAAGTTTTCCAATTAGGTGGTTTTAATTAGTGTGTAATCTTATTAATCCAGACTACATTAGTATAAAAAAAGAAAATATTCGTAATGTGTGTGATCTGTACTATTAAAATTCATACCTGCACGTGACTTCAATGGAAGCTTCCAGATTTTTTTTTATTTTTCATAAATTTTTGCTCTATAAAGGAACTACATTCCGATGTTAAAGACATTGAAACTTTTTATAAATCACCAATAAATTTATCAAGAATCAATTTACCAACATGGAAAAATTATTACAATGGTCAACAGCACAAGAATCAAACGATCCTGCAGTTCGTGCAAAAGCGCCAGCACCAGATCCTAAAATTTTAGCTCAAGTTTTAGGTGCCAACACAGGTAAAGATGATACACAACTAATGAAAGAAGATATTGGTGTTTTGGTTTGTGATGACCCACAAATCACTATTGATGATAAATTGACTGCATTAGAAGATTTTGAAATTTTGGTTCAAAACTTAGACAATGCAAATAATATTTCACCAATGGGTATTTGGCCAGAAATCGCAAAACTTTACGTTTATACAGGTGAAGAAGAAAATGAATTTAAAGGTTTAGCTGCTTTAATAACCGGTACTGCGGTTCAAAATAATGCTAAATGTCAAAACGATTTTGTTAAAATTGTTGGACAAACTGGTTTTAATGATCTTTTAAATTTGTTAAACGATGATGATTTTAACGTTAGAGCTCGTGCCTTATATGCAATTAGTGGACTGGTTTCTCATAATGGTGAGTTGTATAAATTCTTTGTTAATTCGGATGGATGGAGCATTTTATCTACCTTAGTGAATCAAAATTTCCAAAATAACCGAAAAGATAACAAAGTTTTATTAAGAGTTTTAAATTTATTGAGTAGTTTATTGTATGATGAAGTTATTGAAGAGAACAAGAATGAAATTGTTTCCAAGCAAGATAGATTTAAATGTATAAGTGAAAATTGCCTTTTCCAAAAAATTTTGAAATTTTTAGGTAAAGATTCAAATTTTGACATAAATGAAAGAATACTCGATCTTTTCTGTTACTCATTGCAAAATGGTTATCAATTTACAAGTGATGAATTGAATTCATTGAAAATTGGATTATCCAATGTTGAACATAATAGCTTCAATGAATCTGTAATTGGCCAATTAAAAAAGTTAATAAATCAATAAACTGATTAATCATATTTAATGAAAACTATAGATTTGTGTAAAGTAGATTAAATTAATAATACCTAAAAAAGGAGAAAAAACCGAATATCCATGGTTGAGTTGACTATACCAAGTCATCTTCAGTTTTTGATAAAAAGACCTTTTGTAACATTTTTTCATGATCTGAACGTAATGCACCACCAGTTTTGAAATCAGTACCATTACTGATATCCCTAAATATGTCACCAACGCAATTATACTTATACTTTTCAACAAATGCCTTAGCTCTTTGCTCAGTTACTCCTTTTAACTGAGAAATCATCTGAATTATACAATCTTTTGGAGTATTTCCTGATTTAACTTTGCCAATATTAGAATATTTTTGATTCCTCTCTAACTGATCAACATGTTTACTACTTAAGGTATGAGAAAAGGAAATCAACCATTCAGCTAATTCTAAAAGACCAGTAAAATGTTGAAACTTGATATCATATTCAACTTCATATTTCAAAATTTTTTGCCTGATATGCTCAGGATGAACTAATTCTTTTAAGTCAACGTCTTTTTTCTTTTTAGAATTACTTTCATTTTTCTCTTGCAAATTACCTCTAACTTTTTCGACTGACAATCTTTGAACTTTATTTTTCAAACTTTTCAAAAAACTATCAAATCCTATAATCCAAACAGAAATATTTGCATCTGAATTACTTCTTTTAATTGAATTTATATGTCGTTTCAAAAAACCTTTAGAAAATAAATCAAGTATTTCATGAGATTGGTAAACTAACAAATAATAATGTTCATTTATAAACCTTGGTTTAATTGGTACAAAAATCTTTTTCTTTTCATAAAAAATTGCCTTTACGAACCTTTTAAATTTAATTACCGGAATCAAGTGATCTTGAACAGTTTCAATTTTCAAAGGTTTGAAAAGATCAACATAATTTTCATTTAAAACAGTAAACTTTTCAATCAAATTTGATGCAATTAAACATGTGACTTGTTCTATTAGTTCATCTTTCGAATATTTTGCTTTATTAACAAGTTTTAAATTCTCTAAGTCGATATCATTTGCTCTTTGCAATAATTCATTTAATTTTGCTTCAGAAAAAAGATTTATATCATCAGTTACACTATCCATAAATTTGTTTCTTGGTTTCAAATTAATGTTTTCAATTGAACTATTTATAATTTCACTTGAGTCATTTGATTGGTCATTTCTTAAAATTTTTAAATCAGATATCAAATTTTTAACATTTTTTAATTTTTGTTTTCGTTGTAAATCCATTTGGTTTCTCATTTTATATACTTCATCATCCAAATGCAACGCATCTTTATACGTGATATCATCTAAACTTGAATTAATATCAGTGATATCAGATAATATATTTTTACTCGGCTTATCCATATAAAAATTTGTGCTACTTCGTGAAGTTTGTGCTGTATTCCTTCTCGTACTTTGTGCTGAACTACATTTGGTAATTTGTTTTGACGCTACTGCGAACGGTAAGACGTATTCATCTTCATCATCTAAACTTTTTGTATTAAGAGTATTTCGATTTTGAATCGGAAACAAGGGTTCTTTTGTAAGCGATAAGTTATTGGGAATTGTAGTGCTCCTAAGTACCGTTTTGGGTTTTGTTTTTGGTACAGTAATGGAACCAATACTTGAAGACCTTTCTGCAAGTTTTGGTTTTTTAGACTGTGAAGAAGATAACTCAATGTTTGTGCTACGTTTCTTTGATTTTTTCAGCTGTGGAAATGTCAATGGTAAACTGTCCAGTATGATTGAAGATATGGATTCATGTATTGAAATTGAAGAAGAATCAGGATTTTGCTGTGGTGATGAAGGATATATATTCAAGTTGGTTGTTCTATTAGCTGGTCTATTTACCATACCAGTACCAGTACCAGTACCAATACCAATACCAATACCAATACCATCGCCAAGATCATCATCATCCAGGCATATAATATCAGAATGGAAGCTACTATTTATATCATTGACGGGTAAGGGTATATTGTTGTCGTAATTGTTTCTATACTTATCTTTATTTATGGTATTGTTATCATGACTATTATTGAGAGGATTGGAAACATCATCACCGTCATCAATATCTACTAGACTCGAGCACAATGAACCAGAAAAAAAGTTGTTTTTTCTTAGTTCTGGGATTGTCGAATTAAATCTATTGAAAAAATCATCATTATTATCTTCTTTCACAACGTCCTTGTCTTCTTCATCATCCAATATAACTGCTGTGAAATCATTGTTTTGAACGGGCAAAACAGATGTTTCATCGTCCGAATCAAGCAAAATGACAGAAATGCTCATCTAAAGACAGATGGTGTGTGAAAGGTGTGCTTTTGCAATGCTTTGAAGGGAGAAACCGAGTTACCAGATGAAGTTGAAGACATACGCAAATTCATGTTGGCGTCGAACGACCGCAAACCAAAAGCGGCAAAACGTCAACAAAAAATTGGGCTTTGCGAATTTCAAAACTTTTCTTGTTTTTCATGTCTTAAATTTTTGTTTTTGCCATGTCCTTCTGCGTATGAAAAATCTGTTATTGTCTTTAATCTGTACAGACTCTGTTTGTTTTAGTTCTTTTCAATCCACAAACACCTACGTTCGTTATTCTCCAATGCTATTTCTTACTTTACTCAAGAAAACTTCCACTCTCTTGCTTCTTGCGGGTGCAACTTTGATGTTGTTATTCATCATCTTGTCCGGTACTGTTCATCACTTTCCGTTTGACTCTTTTTATTGGGTCGAAGCTGACGTATCATCAATTTCTACCGTCGATGCCAATGTTGCAAGATGGACTTTTTGGGGTCTTTGTTATGGCGACCTTGATTCCGTTTCCTCTGCCTTCAATTGTACAGGTTCCGGTGCCAATGTTCCAATTTCCCCACTTGATAATTGGGGCTTTTCATCTGATTTACCATCTGCTTTTGTTGATAATAGAGATGCTTATTATTATTTATCCAGATTCTCGTTTCCATTCATCTTTATTGCCTTTGGTTTCACTGCAATTTCACTAATTGTTTACGTTTTCTCTGCTATTTTTAAAATTATGCTAGCTAAAGTTACATTCTTTGTTACATTAGCTTTAATTTTTTCAATCACTGCATCTGCTTTAATTACTGCGGTTTCGGTTATGACCAGAAACCAATTCCAAGATTTATCATATGGTAAGTTGAATGCAAGTACAATTGGTATGATGTGGGCTTCAACTGCTTGTTTATTAATTATTTTCTTCATTTCCTGTTGTTCTGCTTCATACAAGGCGTATAAGAAGGAAACAACACCCGTTGTTGAACAACCTGAACAAATTCCATTACCCCCATCCGCTTTACCTCCTCAACATGAAGAGTTCAACCAACAACCTGCTCAACATGAAAGTTCTGGTATCAGATTCTTTAAAATTAATAGACAACAAGAAAAAGTTGAAGATGAATCTGTTGTTTAATTAAATGTTACCCACCTCAAAAAAATCTTTTTATTTGTAATATTTACCTCTCTTCCTTCATTCATTCCCTTTTCAATCGTTTACAATATATAATTTAGTTTAATTTTAATCCTAATCCTAATTCTTTGATTTTCAATTTATACAGTGACTTACAAAGTCTCTAAAATAAGTGGATGACAATGAATGTCTGGTTGTATTAAATATTCAGACAATTCACTAATTTCAAAATCTATTAAATTATTAGATTTTAAACACTTGTAGAGTAGTAATTGACAATAAATAAAACCAAATATTTTATCATTGCTCAATAATCCAAAACAACCATCTACTATTTTATTATCAATCAAATAACTAGAAATATCATCTAGATTGTTCTTCAAATGATTTACTAATGGTTCGAAAATAATTGAAGTTTCTTCTACGTTTGTATGATTAAGGATTTTAATTAATTCCTTCATTTTATCTGTTGGGTTTCTCTCTAAATTTGTCTTTTCTGTTGAAAATAGCAACAAGTCTCCGGCTGTCATGTCTAAAAACTTTGTTTCTCTATCATAAAAATTAAATCCATCAAAATTAACTAATATAGATAATAACTTTACTTCTTTGATATTATCAATAAAATAGTTAATCATGAGTTTTTCAACAACAGATGGTAATATCATGGTATCATTTCTTTTCAAAATAAATTTAGACAAATGTTTTGATGATAGATATGAAATGTTGTCATCATCATCAGTTAAAAATTCGAAAATAAAACTTAGTATTTTTAATTGAATAATTTCATTTTTACCATTGATTGAATAAAGTTCATTAAACGCAATTAGCGATTTAGCTGCTGATAACCTAATAATATATTCCAAATCATCAGATAACATATTTTTAACAATATTAATCCATTTATTGAATACATCAATATATTTTGTTTCATCAAGAATGATAATCCTAGAAATATACGATCCTAATGTTTCAATTATGCTTAATCTAATATCTTCATTGTATTCGGATTCTAATATTTTTAATAATTCAACAATATGATTATTTAGTGATTCAAAATCATTTGATTCAAAATTATCCGACTTGATTATTAAATTTTTCAATAGTTTCAATGCTTGAGATTTAACATATTTCCAAGTACTTGAAATTTTTAAGATTTCCCAAATATTCTGAATCAATAGTGTTTTTGTGTTTGGCAATATCTCTCCTGTCTCTAATTTGTTATCATAATAATTAATACAACTTAGTTGAATTTCATAGAGACTGGAATGCATACAATTTTCAATGAACTTTTCATCATTCTTTAGTAATTCAAATAATATTTCTAATAATTCCTTTAATGCTAATTGTTTACTACCGTCTAATTGATTATCTAATTTGTTGTTCTCAAAAAACCACATTCTTAATTTACTAATAGTTCCATCATTGTCATTTAATTTTAATAATTGCAGAATTTGAAAATATGTCATTTTTATTGGATAGCAATTAATATTTTTCATAATTAGATCTAATTTTGATAATATTGCAATTTTTAATTGATTGTCATATTTCAATAATTCATTAATTATATTTTCAGATTCATTAGTTGAGAGATACTTGAATTTGCTTATAATTTCTTTGATTGCTATTAATGAACCATGGATTTTATTGAAATGTTTTGTTTCGTTAACATTATCCAATAGTTGATTTATTATGTTTGAAAAGTTGCTGGAACTATTAATCATTGAAGGTAAACTTCTAGCTGACATTTCCCTTACTTTCCAAATTTTATTTTCCAAAAGTTCAATTATGATTGGTATAAAATTATTCAAGCCATCGTACCCAGGTGTTGGTTCTAACCTACTGATAATTGTTAAAATTGGAAAGATTTTCTCGATTTCAAATTGATCCTTTATACCACTGGAATTAACTTCTTTAAGTGTGACATAGAACAAATCATGAATTTTGTCAAATTTCTCAAAAAATAACCTGGCTGGATAACTTGGTAAATAATTTGCTTTAACCTTTTTACTACTGAATAATCTGTTTTGCAATGCTGTAAATAACATGACAGCACAGTTTCGAACTGCCCAGATTTTAGATGTAAAAGAATTTAATGTTAATATAAAAGCTTCATCAACATAATAAATTGATTCTTCTGATAATGTTGAATCAATGAAAATTGCTTTGATACAATTGAACGCATTTACTTGTGGTAAATTGATATTATCTAAAACAGCGTTCTCTTCTTCAATAGGTAACTTTGCAATTTCTAACAATTTATAAAACGTTGGTTTAACCAAATTTTTATCACTACTCAAAATTGCAGTAATTAAAAAAGGCATACCAGCAGACCTTCTAGTGATATATTTTGATCGTGATTCAATTAATTTCAAATTTTCATCAAGCCAAATTTCAGGTTGTGTTGAAAGTTCTTCCCTAAAAGTGCATAATGAACAACAAGAAATGAATGTGGGATAAACTGATGAGAATGCACCTCTATGTCTTATTGTTGCTAGCTGTTCTAATATTAATGGTCCAATCGTAAGAATTAACTTATTATTAATTGGTGATGACTTCTTTAGTTTTAATAAAGATTCAATCATATTTGATGACTCTTTAATACTTCTCCATGAATAACTTGAGATAATCTGTGTTGCTTTACCATATGTTTCTTCCATTTCTTCTGTATATGTATCTTGAAATCCGTCAAGTAAAATACCTTCTGGTGAATCATGTTGTAGAACCTTTTTAACAATTTGCCAAATTTCATTTGAGTAGTTGAAAAGTTTATTAAAAACATCATTAGATTCTAAAATATGAGAACATTTAGAAAAATTCATAATTTCAAATATAAATTTAAATGCTGCAAAGTATCCCTGGATACTATAATTAATACAAGCAATTGAAAAATCTTCATTTGCTTTCATTATTGAATATTCAATTTTTGATAATAGTAATTTAATAATTTCTTCACATTTGTTTAGATTATTTTGATGTTGATAATAGTTGAATGAAAATTTGAAAAATCTTGCACCAGAATCAACTTCTTTTCCCTTGATATCGCATAACATCTCCAAAGCTCGAGATTCCAATAACTGTATAGGAACTATATCATTTAACTTAAATGGTGACATTGAAATAATTTCAGTTGAAAACTGCCTAATGTCTTCAAAATTATCCAACAAATTATCAATTGCTAACCTAATTAACAATTTATTATAAATGTTGATTGAGTAAGAAAATTTAACAGACTTAGACTTTTCTATAAAATTATCATCTATTCTGTTGTCCAATCCTGATTTAACTAATGCTATTAATAATTTATTTGCCATTTCTTTTCTTAAATATGATGAACCAGGTCTAAGATTATTTTCAATGTATCTAACTAATTTTTTTAAAAATGTTTTACTCTGTTCAGCATTTTTAAGTTTTTGATTAATTTCCAATTCAAATTTTTTAAAATTTTTATTTGTCAAACTTATTGCATCTCTATTTGATGCATATGTTGACTCTTTAATTCTTGAAATAAATTTTTTAAAATAAGAATAAATTTCATTTCTGGTTTCAAGATCTGGATCATTGAAAATCATATCTAATGAATTTATAATAATTTCATAAACGCATGGTTGAATCGGCCTAGAATTTTTTGGTGACGAGACAAGTAATTGGAAAGCTCCTATTCTATATGAAGATTCATTGAACTCAAGTATTGATGAAATTTCTTTTATGTCAAGTAATGGTTTGTTTGTAATTGAATCAATCTCCATAAATGGTTCAATTAAAATCGCTGTATCTTGTGCAACTTTTAAAGTGGATAGCAATATTGGTATGTTATTTAATTCAATAACAGATTTTAAAAATTCAACAGTTGCAGTTTTGGAAATTTGAAATAAATTTGGTAGTAAATATGATTGAATGCCTTTTCTTAATTCATCATCTTTCAAACAACTAATAATTTGATTTTCCCATAATGATAACCATTTTGACTCTGAATCTTTTGAATAATTGTATTTTAAAATTAAATATGTACATTTACCAACAATACTACATAATGCTTTTGACCAAATATTATTCAAACAATCAGCAATAAAATTGGGTTTAATTTGCAAAATAAAATCAACAGGTTTAACAAATTTATGTAATTGCTCAATCATAAAATAGAATGCTCGCATTGAATATGGTAATTCTAAAACGGTTAATAACCAACTCTTAAAAAGTTGATTTTGTGTGTCTTTATCCAAAATAGATGTTAAATATGTGATCATTTTGACAAAAAGTTCCTTCAATGCATTACCTAAAGCGGCCCCTGAATCATTCCAAAAATCAATTACATAATGAAACAAAAAATCACGTCTTTCTTCATTTAAAAAAGTTCCAAATTGATCTTTATATTGCGAATGTTTATTAAATAGCTGTAATGATCTAGTTAACCAAATTGAAAATGTGTCACATGCGTTTGTTCTGTATATAATTGTCACTTTATTATTTGTAACTGAATGATAGATCACGTTGAAAGATTCCAAAAGATATTTTACTTGGTCTTCAACAGGTAAAGATTTACTGTTCAATACAGATTTTTTCAAAGAAATCAAGCTGTCTAATTGTTGATCATCATGAACCATATCGAAATTGCTGATTTGCTAAAAGTAGAAGTATGATGGTGAAAAATTTGGAAAAAATTGAGTCTCAAATTTCAAATTTCCACTTCTTCTTTTGGACGTGTTTGATCAAAGCTGAGATTGGATTCATGTTAGTTTGTGAGAGGCATCTTCTCTGATAAATTCTTTCGATTAAAACAAAACGTATTAACATGGAAGACAAGTACATAGGCTTACTTCTGGCAATTAGTTCTTCATTTGCAATTGGTTCATCTTTTGTGCTGACTAAAATAGGGTTACTAAAAGATGGTTCAAGAGGTGAATCGTTAAGTTACCTAAGTAATCCAATTTGGATTATTGGTACAACAATGATGGCAATTGGAGAGATAGCTAACTTTGCAGCATATACCTTTGCACCTCCAATTTTAGTCACACCATTGGGAGCATTATCGGTCATCATTGGCGCAGTTTTAGCTTCTGTTTTTCTTAGAGAAAAATTAGGTGTTTTAGGTAAATTAGGTTGTGCAATTTGTCTTTTAGGATCGATTATTATCGTTTTACATGCTCCAAAAGATAAAGAAATTACAACAGTTGATGAAATTTTATCATATGCTGCTAGACCTGCATTTTTAGCTTATTTATTTATTGTGGGTACATTCTCCATTTTTATGATTTTGAAGATTGCACCAAAATTTGGTCCAAAACATCCAATGATTTACATTTCAATTTGCTCATCAGTTGGCTCGATTTCTGTTTGTGCAATTAAAGCTTTTGGTATTGCATTAAAGCTAACACTAATTGGTAATAATCAATTCTCTCATCCTTCAACTTACGTTTTCATAATTACTGTGGTTGTTTGTATTTTGACCCAAATGAATTATTTTAATAAAGCATTAGCACAATTTGATACATCGATTATCAATCCATTATATTATGTTACATTTACAACTGCAACATTATGTGCTTCATTTATTCTTTTTGGTGGTTTTAACGCAGCATCAATGGTTGATGTTATTTCATTGTTATCTGGATTTTTAATCATTTTTAGTGGAGTTTACCTATTAGATATATCAAGACATAATCCAGAAACTGAAAATCAACAACTCTTTTCAAGTCAGAGCGAAGGATTGAATGATATACCACTAAATAGTGATTTCTCTGCATATCAATTTAGAAAATCAATGGAAACTTCAAGACCTGCAGATTATGTTGATTTAGAAAGTACTGACCTAAGACGTTCAAGAAGATCCGATAGTTTTGAGATTTAAAAAAGAAAAGTCTTATTAGTAATTACTGTTTAAATATATAATGTTAAAAAATAGATGGTTTTTTTAAGAAATACCCGATGGTTTAATTTAAGAAATACGCAATGGTTTAATTTAAACCTATTAAACATAGTATATGAAACATATACACGATTATGTAAATCTATCTATGCATAAAACCTCAACCGTATAAATATGTATAAATAGAAGATTTATTATTATTGTTATAAGCATTATTAATAAAAAATGAATGAGTGGATAAAATGCAGAAAAAATTCTTGGAAGAAAAAACCATCAAATATCATCGATATCTAAATCACTTGCTTCTTCGTCTTCATCAGACTCAGCACCGAATTCGAAGTTCATGTCATCTTCATCTTCACCACCAAAAGTATCAGTTTGATTAATCTTGGCAGATTCGGGTAATTCACCAAGTGAAACTAATTGTCTTGCTTCATCTGCGTTATATTTATGAACAACATCACATGCATCTTCTTGGAAATCTCTTAAAGCAACCAAAATAATATCACCTTGTGTCATCCAAACCTTCTTTCTTAATTTACCTCTGATGTGAGCAATTCTGACGTTACCATCAAAACAGGTAGCTTGAACTCTACCGTTACCTAACATCTTGGTGATTTGTGCGTATTCTTGATCTTCTTCTCTGAGAATAAGTTCCCTCTTAGTGGTATTTTCATTCTTTCCTCTCCTTCTATTCTTACCACCTTTTCCTTTACCCTTGTTAGCCATGGTATTTGTTGTATGTCTATAAAAAGCTCAACTAATGATTTTACACCTATCCATGGCAAATTTTTCAAATTTTCACTGAGAACAAAAGTGAAAAGTTCCCACATCCGTGCACCGGCATAAATTTTTTCATTGATTGACAAGGAATAACAATCTAAAACACATATTATGGATACTGCTGAAGAGATAGTTATGCTGTAGAAGCAGACGATATACTATTATTTCAGTTTAATAATGGATTCCTTTGAATTGCAGATGCAACTCAAAAATCTGTTGATGGGTTTAAACTCTTCAAAACAGGCATCTTTAGACATTTGCAATTTTCTAATACGAAATTATGTATCTCAAGAAGATTTATATCCTGCGATCCTTGAAGTTTTACCCAAGCTAGACATCAATAAACGATTGAATGTGTTTCAATTCATATATGACTTTTTGTGTCTTATTGTGAAAGATAAAAGACTGAGGGATAATGATATTATCTATAATTATGCATTTTTAATTATATCTGATTTGCCAAAAATTTTACAATTTGTGATACCAGAGAATATAAAGATAAATGAAGAACAAAATGATAACATTTCTCTTTCTCATATCAGAAATCTTTCAAACTTACCTTTTTGTTATCAAATTTTAACTCAAATTTCTGAACTTTTTGAGTGGGAAAAGTTACCCCTATTCAAATCAAGATATACATCAAATAATTCAATTGATAAAATATTATCACTTGATGAAATGAAAAATTTTGATAGCGGTATTTTATTTAATGATTCCAAATATTATACTGAAAATATTAAAGCAACAAAACCAAGTCATGTGGATGACTATATAAATTCAAGTCCCCAACAACAAGCCAGTGAAAATAACGTAGAGAAAATTGAAAATGTTGATAACTATATACCTGAAAGAATAAATCATGGATTAAGTGATGCTTGGTCATTTTTAATGAATAAAAGAAAACAAAGTGTTTATGAAAGTTGTTTAATTGATGAATTTGATGACCCTTTTAAATGTAAAAATTCAACAAGTATTGAAAATTTGACAATTTCCAGTGACATATCAAATGGCAAAACCCCAACTAAAACTCCAGCTAAAACATCAGTTATACCATCCTCTCAACCAGAATCTCAACAATCTACGATACCACAATTATCTTCAAGGCCTGAAAATATACTTTTACTTTCACATAATTTAATATTACAAAGAATAGAAGCTGATAGAGAAAGGCAAAAGAGGGGTAAAGAAATATCCTGGGAGATTGAACGTAAATCAAACAAGATTGATATTAATGAATTCAATTTTATTTATGAAACATCATATGAATATAATCCAATTAATGATAAACCACTAATTGATGAAATGGAGAACTTGTACCAGTTATGTACATTTACCTCAAAACTTCCAACACCTAAAAATGCACCATCTGCTCCTAAAAAAAAAATCAAAACATCACAACCATCAAAGACATTACTAAAATCACAGGCACAAGCAAAGGAGAAAGAAAAATTACGATCTCAACTACTGTCTCAATCACAAAAGCAAACTCAAACACAATCTCAAACACCATCGCAGACACAAACACAATCTCAAAAACGTCAAATCAACTCAAATTATGATAAAAATGATTTGTTCTATAATGTGAGTAAAAGGCCACATACAAATTCAAATAACAATAATTCTAATAACCGCAATAATAGGAATCGTAATTATAGTGATTATTACACTTCAGATAATGATTGGTATAAACATAATAATGAGTCACATAGAAATGACAGTTATTATAAAGGAAAAAGACGTTAGCTTTGTTATAGTTTATAATTTTTTAAAATATAATTATGTATTGTATATGGGACTTACTTTTGTATACTTGATCAAAAATGATAAAAAATATAAATAAATAAAATAGGTAAAAATAAATATCTAAAATCAATTTAAGAGCGTCATTAAATTATTAATACCACAAAGTGAATATTCTGCAACAGTTCCATTTGGATCGTTTTGATTAACTCTGATAGTTATCAAATTATTTTCTTTACTAATATCGTTAGAATCACAATATGCATCGAAAAAGTCATAAATTTCTTCATCGACTGTAGTGATAGAACCACAAATAAAAAATTTCACAAATGGAGTTAAAGCGTCATTATTAGGAGGTATTAATGATGCGCTACTTGTGCTTAAGGCAATTGGAGTAGCTGCCAATGATAAATATTCAGTTGATGAACTAATTGTTTGAATCATCGGTGATGCACATTTTGATGATCCTGATAAAGATAGTTTCATAATATTTGAATTATCTGAACATTGTTCACAAACAAACAATAATGATTTTCTGATTAAATTCATTTCCTTAATAAATACAATACCCTTTGATAATGTTGCATGAACATTATAATCTTTACCAAACAATTCATTAATATGTGTAATTAAATCACCAATCAATCCCTTTTTGTAATCTTTATCAATATTGATTGAAGAATCGGTATAAAACATAACGTTACATTCTTCAGTTTTGATATAAGATCCAGGAATTCTTTCGCAAAATGAGTTGATAATGTCAACAACCAATGGGATCCATGCTTTTTCTGTATCATCAACAATTTTATACCACACTTTAGATCTTGGAGGTTTAACCAATCCACCATTTTCTGCAATGAGTCCGATATCCGGAATTCTACCATACATTCTTAATAATTCAGATCTTTGGAATAAACTAAATATATAAACAGCATTATTTTGATCTGAAGATAAGTTCATTAAAGTTTTGTTAATTAGCTGTTGTTGTAAAGATTTAATTGTATGTCCATGAATTTCCAAATTATCAGTTAATTCGTCTAAATTTAAAACATATAACTTTCTACTCGCATCATTCTTAAATAAACTCGAGTACTTTTCTTTTGTTAATGGAATCAACTTATTGATTGTATTGTTAAAATCTGCATTCTTACATGCAAGTTTGATATCTGCTAAACATTTCTTAATCCATGAGTTTGAATCATTTTTAAGAACAGACTGGAATGTTTTATTCCATCTATCAAATTTTTCATCATCAGACATTGTGAAACATTCGTAAATTTGACTTGCAACTTCATTTATATTATAAGGATTTGAAATTAATGGACCATTGGTTAAAACTGAAGCTGATCCAACAAATTCACTTAAAATCAATGGAGAATGTAATTTTTGTGTTGAACAAATAAATTCATGACAAGTTAAATTCATACCTTCTCTTAATGTTGAAACAATGAAAATATCAGCTTCTGTTAATAATGCCAAATATTGATCAAATTCAATATCTTGATTTAATAAAATAACTGGTTGATCAATTGAGATATTATTGGTTTTTGAGTTGATTCTTTCAACAATTTGTAAAACTTCATTCTTATAATCATCATCATCATCATTCAAATTATTTGAAACACAAATTAGAATTAGAATTGTATTAAATAAAAACTCTGGGTGAAAATCTAAAAACTTTTCATATGCTAACAACTTTTCCTTTAAACCTCTGATTTTATCAATCTTATCTCTACTGACAATCAATTTTTTATCTGCCCATCTGTCATTGACTAAATCTTTCCAAGTTTTGACAAAATTTGACTTTAATTGTTTGTTTAATTGATTAAAATCGATACCAATAGGATTATAAGAAACGACAGTAATTTTCTTTTCATAATAAACTCCAAGATTATTAAAATCTGCTAGTAATAATCTATTTGAACTTTGTAAAAAGTGCGCCATATATTCTTCATTTTGGAATGTGATACAATCAGCCCCAAGCATACCTTCTAAAATATTTTTACGTTGTGCTAAACATCTGAAAACTTCACTTGATGGGAAACTTATATGTAAGAAAAATCCAATTTTAACATTTGGAATTGCTTTTCTAAGTAATTTTGGCAATAACATTAAATGATAATCATGAACCCAGACAATATCACCTTCTTTATATTCTTTGGCAATTTTTTTGGCAAATATTTCATTAACCTTTTCGTAATACTTCCAAGAATGATTTTCAAAGGCATTAGATTTTGGATTGTCTGGAATTTGATAATGAAAAATTGGCCATAAAATTTGCTTACAAAAAGAATTATAATGACCTTGAAAAATTTCATCATCAATGAAAACGGGTTTTGAATTATAATTGGTTAATAATTCATGTGAAATATCTCCCTTGACTTTTTCAGATAAAACATTTGTTGGGATTGAAACTGTACCGACCCATTTGAAATCATCAATATTATTCGTTCTGGCTAATTCAACAGATTTAATTAAACTTCCATTACCCTTTTCAAAATCGGTAACCTTCCATTTTGCTGTTTCAAAAAATGAGTTTTTATCATCAGTAAATTTATGTGGTCTGGAAAAACCACCAAAAGGTGAGATTTTATTATATTGCATTTCTAAAACTTTATCTTCTTCATTTTGTAGTAAATCGGTAAAATTGTTGGAAATTGAATCTGGATTATAAGTATCATTATTAATTGTAAATGGTTGCTTTTCATGATCATTTTCTCTTGTTAATTTTTTATCTAATGAAAGAATGGATGATGTTTTCAGATTTCTTAAATTCGAATGTGAAAATCTGTTTATTCTCATACTTGACAATTTAGGTTCTATTAAACTTTTTTTTTGAACTATTTCATTAACTGACGTTTGTGGTGTAGTATTTCTAAGTTGAGGTCTTGGTTTGATTAATGTTCGATTGTTATCACTATCATTCACTGGTGTTGAAAATTTACCATACGGGTTATTATGTGGCAAGTGATCATTGACTAACCTACCAGTTGATGCTGATGCTGATGCTGTTGGCGTAACGGAAACATCATCTAATGATGTTGAACTTAACGACATCTTATTTTTATTGGGATTATTGAAAAAGAAATCCTGAACAGACATATTTTGTCGTGAAGAAACTGAAGATGTTGATGTTGATCTAAGCTTATGTTGCGAACTTAGTTGTGAGTTAAGATGTGAACGAGTTGGTATATGATGTGTTGAAGATAACGGGGTTGGGAATTCTTGCAGATTTGCATGTAAAGGGGATGACATTGGTAAGTTATATGTATCATCATTACTTCTGACTTTATAATTTTCAATTAGACTACTAGTTGAAGATATTGAATTAGCATCGGAAGCTGAATCAGTATGGTGACTATTTTGATGTTTATTCAAATGATCAATCAACATTGTTGAATCATAATTTTGATCATAAACATTATGATCAATTTCATCATCAGAATCAATTGATTCAACAATGGATAAATTTGAAGATGAGACATTAGATTTTGTCAATGATTGAATGATAGAAAGATTTGAATCGTCATCATTTAAAAATGATGCTTTTCTATTACCTTTATTCGCATCCTCATGACTAGTTTCAACTGGATTTTTCTTAACTGATTCAAATATATCTGTGAGTGAATCATCACCACAAAACTGTGCAGCCGATTCAGAATCAAGCTCAAACTGAACAGTGTAAGGTAAAAATCTATAACATAAAGAATGATAATGTTAGTATTTCTGAAACTCCGGTATAATATTTTGGGCTTGTACAAAATTGACTAAACTTTTTGATGCTAAAATTATCACTATTATAATCACTGAAAGTAGTCATGTACATACAAGGAGGCAACAAATATGGTCATAATCGAAAGAGTTGAAGTATTAAATGTAAGGTAGTCTTATTCTTTGTAAAAAAACATGCAACAATCATGCAACAGGTTTACCACTTAAAAACCAAAAATCAACTTACGGGCTGCGTTTTTATAGTAAAAAAACTGGGCCGGTGGCTCAAGTTTATCGAGAGAAGCATTTTTTTTTTTTGACAAATCAATTCCCACAAATTAGACTAGTCTACAGATTTTTATACAGTGTATTTATAATGAAGGGGTATAAGTTACTGTTGTATCAGATTAGATCAGTTGGATCTAAATTAAAGCAGCAAAACCACCTGCTAAAGCAGCAACTAAACTAGATGCAATTAACATATTGGAACCCGAATCATAAGTTGTATCATCTGAAGAATCACCATACATTGTTGAATTAGTAGTGTGATTTTTACTAACAGGATTTGGAACTAATTCAGTATTTAAAGTATCTTCTTCTTCAGCTAAAGAATTCAAATCTCTCTTAAATTTTCTACTTCTCTTAGTTTTTATAGCACCACAAGAAATAATATTATTATGATGATCAGTAATAACTAAAGATCTACGACCAATAAATGCATCATTATGAGAGTTCAATGATAAGTAATAATCAATATATTCAGTTTCAAAACACGTGGTATTAATGAAACCATGCTTACCAGATAAATCACCAACAGCACATAAAGAGTTATTATCAAGATCATCACAAGGAACATTGTCATTTGCATGATAAGGATTAAAAAGCTTACCAGCATCTTCACAGTAATTTTTTGAGGAAACTTTATTTTCATGAATTTGATATTGGAAAGGACCAGCGTTTGGAGGTAAACCAGTGACATCTAAATGAACATTAACAACACCTTCTTTATTTGAAGTAAATTCAATCAGACCTTTAACTAAACCCTGATCAAGATGTGCTCTTGCAACAGCTTTTTTGGATGAATCGGTGTTGATTGGGGCTTCATCAGCTAAAACCACAGAAGATAATATGGATGAAAAGAGGATTTTTTGAATAGCAACCATTTTTAGAGTATATATACGATAATATGGATTAAATTCACAAATGTAGCAAAGACTTGTGATGACCAAAGAAAAAAAACGCAAAAAAAGGAGGAGTGTTGTGTTGTTTACAGAAAGCAACAAAGAGGAAATGGGTCTGTTATTATATATTTGAGTGCATGGATGGGGCAGCACAGTCAGTATTTCCTCTTTGGGCATGTGAGAGGCAAAAACCGGCCCAATTTGGAAGAGAGATCAAATATCCATGCTGTGAATTGCCCTGTTGCCCTTTTCGGCAAAACGTCCGGTCCGCCAATCAGCGCGCTGCACCTTAGCGTGGGGAGCGGCAAGTTTCTTTCCACTTTTTTATTTCCAGTTTGTTTTTTCATTTGTTGATTTTTGATTTTTTCATTTTCTGCTTTTTCTTCGGCTCCAGTAAATTGTAAACTGTAAATTGTAACTTGTAAACTGTAAACTGGAAATGGTAAATCGTAGATTGTTTCCACTTTTCACTTTTCACTTTTCACGCCTACCCGAGTTTTCCCTCTTCCTATTTCTTTTATCGTGTAAAAATGTGTCAAATCGTGATGAATTGTTCTGACTTCCTTCCAAACCCCTCTCTGTGATAAGATAGGGCCAAGGTTGCTTTAATGATGTGATGCTACACTGTGTTGCATAATGTTGTAAACTTGTCACCTAGGCTCATACGGCTGTATTCATCTACATTTTCAACACAGTAACCACCTCTGGCATCAATCTTTCCACCTCCAACATTGCTCTTAGGACTTTCTCTAAAACTATTGAGCAGCGATCGGCACTTTTTTGGCAAAGTTTTCATTGCTCAAATTTCCAATTTCTTATTTTCATCCTCTATCAGTGAAAATATTATAATTTCAGATGCGCGCCTTGGTTCGGAAGACGATAGGTAATAGGCGGATGGGTTTCTATGGGTGTTGTGCAATTAGTGGGCTTTTGTAGTCTTTTGATACTGTTTGTGTTGTTTGTATTGTATCCCATATACTGCAGTGTGTATATCAATCTTGTCTAGATCTTTTTTAGAAACGCTTTCTTATCAAACACACTGGCCGTTATCTAATCCACCACCGCGCACAATTCTTGCCCACCCGCTGCCTTCTTCGCGGTCCGGAAATAAATTTTGTAACTGGGAAAATCGAAAATCAGTGCTCCCTCCCGTAATTTTCATTTCTATCAAGAACTCGATCGATCGATCGATACACACTCAGATTTAAGCCAGCAGCACTGTTTTCTTTGCAATCTCATCCGCTATTTTCCTCCATCGGCAACCTAATCATAATCATCCACCTGAAATTACATTGTAAATACACTTTACAGTCATTCATTGTGTTCTCTGCTATCATCTTCAAATTATTCATTCTTATAATCCCTCATTTGTGCTTATCTAGTCGTACATTTACAACGCTCACATCATATCAGTGAATTATATTTTCAATCTTTGTTTTATTTTTCATATTTTCAGATCTTTTATATTTAAAATATTTGAAATCTTTAATATAAATATATATATTACTGGATATATATCACTTATAAACACATATCCTAAAATTTACAACTCTTATCAAGAACGTTAATTTTTCAGGTATCGTCTTCACTCTCATCCTTGATACTATTTTATAGAAATTTTTCAGTTTTTTTTTTGAATTTCTCATTTTTGATTTTTATTCTATTTTTTTTTTAATTTTTTTAAAAAAAATAATTGGAGAGAAAGAAAAAATTTTTCAAGTCGAAAAAGGAAATTCTCAAACCTATCAGATAAATTTCACTCTAATCAATCAATTTAGATTATTCAATAATGCAACATCCTCAAGCAAATATCAATCCTAACATGTCAGCTATCTCGTCCACATTGGCAATGTCTCCTACTGGCTCTAACGCTGCTACTAATAAAAATGTTGTTACTAATGGTGATGCAAGTATACCTCTAAGAAGTTTAGAGAATCCCTCAAATATTTCTCAATCGCAAAAACTCCCTTCTTTGTCTGCGGTTACAAACTCAATCACTCATAAAATGCTTCAGAATCAAAATCACCAAGATAATGATAATGGAAACAATGATAATAGCGCTACTAATACTTACAATAATTTTCATGATAATGATAATTCAAAGAAAGATTTAGATCACATTGTCCCAAATGCAAAAACAACCACCACTACGCAATCAAATGGTTCAACAACCACAAAGCAAAATATGACCACTCCAACTTGTAAAAATTGTAAAACTCAAACAACTCCTTTATGGAGAAGAGATGAAACTGGTCAGGTTTTATGTAACGCTTGTGGTTTATTTTTGAAACTGCACGGACGTCCAAGACCAATTTCGCTTAAGAGTGATGTTATCAAATCAAGGAATAGAGTTAAACATAATAATAATAAGTCATCTCCAAATACACCTGAATTAAAGGCCAAAGATTCAATAAATAACAACAACAATAATAATAACAACAACTCCAGTTATCAAATAAATCAATCTGCAAACCAATCCTCTGTGAATGGTAATGGTAATGGTAATAATATAAATCAACATAATTTAAGTAATGGTCAATCTGGTGCAAACGCTAATAATTTGAAGATTTCAACTAAATTTTTACCAAAACAATATAAACCAAACTCAAAGGCAAAGTCAAAGAAACAACAGCAACAGCCAAATAATAAATTGGATAACTTATTAGTAAAAGATCAGAACAAAGTTTTGAAATTATCACAATCTTCTTCGACTTCAATATCAAATCCTAAACTTGAAAATTCAACCTCATTTGACCCAAATCAATCATTAAATTCACTCACTTCACCAAATTTATTACCTTTATTACCTAGAGGACAAATATCACAAAATTTACCTCCAGGCACACCTTATACTTATGCCTCAACAACTACTTGGCTAAATAAAAATCAAGGTACACATATCCAATCACTTCATTATCCATCGTCAACACCAACCCATTTTGTTTCAGATTTGAACAGAATCACTTCACCATTATTATTGTCAACAACAGCAACTCCACCAAAATTAAATCCAACTCCATCACAATCACAATCTTCTGAAAGGTCGTCATCTGTTAATGGTGTGAATAATTTGAATAATAGTTCGAATTTAAACAGGGATGCAGTTTTGAATGCTGCTGGTGCTTTAGAAATTTTAAGTCAGCAAGCGTCATCATCTTCATCAAACAATTCAAATCAACCTGATTTTATTCCTGGTATGAGATTGAATTCTCCACACTTATCAAAGATAAATCATCAAATCGTTGATAAATTACCACCTATTAGTTTACTAACTTCAAATGATAAAGAAGTTAATTCAAATACAAATATCAATAATAACAACGAACCAACCCACTTACATAATATTTTGTCACCACAATTCAACAATGAGTCAAAGCAAAATTTGAATAGTGCTTTGACTTCACCACCAATAATTTCACGAAACATGTCAGAACAAACTTCTTTACCACCTATTACATCATTAACGCATACATCACCACAACAAGAAAAAATTTTACATCAACAACAACAGCATCAACAAAAACAAATGTTACACTCTCCACAATTACAACATCAATTGCCAAAACATTCAACCCAAAGTTCTCCGTCTTTTATTCCTCACACACAGTTACCATCATTAAAATATGTGCCTGGAATTTCAAATGTTATGTATAGTAATGGGAATAATGAAGAATTAAGAAGTCAAAGCATGAATGCGAATAATGATGTTAGCATGTTAAGTATAGGAAACAACATCTCGTCTAATTTAAACGAGGAAAACGAAAAGCTGCGTACAAGGATAAGCGAACTTGAATTAGTTAATGATTTATACAAAACAAGAATTAATGAACTCGAATTAAATGATAAAAAAACCATTAATAAAATCAAAGAACTGGAAGGAATTTTAAGTATGTATAAGCAAACTCAAACAAAAGTTAAAATTGAAGAAGATTCATCAAAATTCGATAATTATTCAGTTGGTGAAAAACGTCAATCAAATAGTGGTGATGATAATTTAATTGAAAAGAGGATTAAAGTTGAAAACTAATCATATTAGTAATTATGTTTTTTATTCTTTTAGTTATTTTTGTTATACTCTTAGGTTCCTTAATTTTTTATGTATGATTTTTGTTCTATTCTATGTTTTTATTTGTTTTGTTTTTATTACTTTCCGTTCCTATATATGACTTATTAAATAATGATCAAAATTAAATTTTAAAATTAAAACTAAAATTAAAAAGTGGAAAACTTAAGACCCGTGAAGAATAATCAAAAATTAAAAGGTAGTTTTTTTCAAATCTCGAAATCAATAACTCACATAAATTTCATTCCCAAGATATATTTTTGCCACACACTTAAGATATTTGTCTTTCTGAAACTTTAGGATCAAACCAAACCAGATTTTCACGAACATGGAAAGAGCAGAAACAATTGTTTCATTATATACAAAAATTCAAAAGGAGATCAAACAAATAAAAAAAAGCAGGTTAACATTTGAAGAATTCCAAAAAATTCATAAAGAGTTCATCAAACTATCAACGCTTATTGAACAAGCTGATTTATATTCCGAAAATGAAGAATTCAACGAACTTCCAACATCATCTATCAAATATTTGCTAGTTGGTTATCAGCATGTTAATTTCATTGATGCAAATGCAATTAGTTCACAATTAGGTGCACAAAATGTTGATCCAGTAAAGAGAAATAAATTAAGGTTAGTCATACTGCAAATCATTGAAAGTATGCTTTGGAAGTTTATATCTTTAACTATTATTGATTTGAAATTATTTGACTATCTTAAATCAGTTGGTTTGGATGATCAAGTCTATAAACAGCTATATAATTGGATTACATTATATGGTGAATTAAGATCAATTGAGGTTTCTAATAATGGTAATAAAGGTTATGTTAAGTTAAATGAATTGGAGTGTAAAAATTTTAAAGATTCTGGACCAATGGGTAGACGTGAATTGAAAATTGGGAAATGGAAGTTAGAAAAAGAATTAAATCAAAAAATTAAAATTTTAGATGAAAATGATAACAATAATGATGATGATAATATAGAGAAGTTAGATGATGAGATTGTGAGAAAAATTAGAATAGATCAGGTTTTGTTGGCAGTTATTGAAAGTATTGGATTGTTGGAAAATTATGCGATGGAAAGAGAAATGATTTCAAATGTTGTTGATAATTCAACAGATTTAGAGTTTAAGATTGATGGATTAAAGTTAACAAACGATACAGACGAAGGTTCAGATTTAAGAAATAAAAACGGTAAAATATCTAATTTTGATCTTGGATACACAGATAAATTAGAATCGTTGACTTTAAAAGATAAGTTAATTAGCAAAGAAGGCAAAATCTTGAGACCTTTCACAATTGTAAGTGGTGATCAAAATAGGAAAAACTTACAAAATAAGGTGTTTGGTACAGGTCAAGAATTACCAACTATGACAGTTGAAGAAATAGTTGATTATGAATTGGCAAATGGGGGTATGGTTAAACCATCTGAGCCTGAACCTGAAGTAGACGAAGATGATTATAAATGGCAAGATAAAGAAACTTATAGATTAAGAGAGTGGGATGCATTTACTGATGTTAATAAAAAGGGGAGTGGTAATAAGATGGGCAATTTGGGTTGACAGCTATAGATTATTATGTTGAGTTAAATATTATTTATTATTTATTATTTACTGTATAATAAAGACCTCCTTAACGCGTGCGCCAAATTTGAAGATTTCTATCGTGATGATTATTGATAGGTAATCGTTGTGTAATTAATTTTTGATATTGCTCTTATTTCACAAACCAGTTACATCAGAGTATATAATAAACATTCATGTCCTTTGTCCCAACCCAGTTCAACTCTCTAACCAACAATTTTGATCTAAATATGCTCAATGTATGTACATATTAGTTGACTTTACTCCAATAACATTAACAACAACAACGACAACAATTATATCAAAATTATCAGATTTTCAACAGAATACTAACATAAGATTACGTTTATATATTTTTTTTTGAAGAATGAATCTTCATCTAACATCGTTAGCAACTTAAAAAATATGAAAAGGCCGGACGACTTTTTTGATATTTCAAGAATGAGTAAGCCGTCCGGTATTCTTGAAATGCAACAAAGAGTTAGTTTTAACATTTCATATTTTGCATCAAATTATGCTGCAATTGTTGGTCTGTTCTTTCTATATTGTATTATGACAAACATTCCATTCTTTTTGTTCTTATTTGTAGAACTTGCCGGTGTTTATTTTGTTCAAAAACATTATGGTCATACTGATGAATTTGATTTGAAACTTTTTACATTACACAGAAATATATGGTACACTATTTTACTAGTTGTTAATGTTCCAGTATTTTTTCTTTGGAGTCCATTATCTTCTGTTTTCTGGCTATCTATCTTTAGTGGAATGATTGTTTTTTCACATGCAGCAGTTATGGATAAACCAATCGAAGCAGCATACAGTGCTGCAGTTTAAACATAACTTGTAGCATCCTTCAAACTATTCTTTATAAACCTTTATAAATCTTCATAAAACAAAACAAAAAAGCTTTAAAAAGAAAAAAAAATGTAACAGATTTAACTGAGATTGCAACCCACTGTAAGTAGGAGACTGTTGGGTGGCGCATACCATTTTTTTATCTCTCTATCATGTTTGATAACGTACTTTTTTTTAATGAGGCTAACACTACAAAACACATGCAATTAGCCATGATGTCAAGATATCTAACATCTATCATACTGGTGGTTTCCTTTATAATGTTGTGGTATACATTTCGAAATGCTAAATCTGTAAATATTGAAAACAGCTCAAATTATGAACAAATAGATATCGGTTTTAAATTAAAACATGTCTATAACAATCTACCAACCGTTTCATCTGCAAGACTTGATATTGATGAAATGTTTGGTGAAGAGTTTTTTTCAGTACTTGATAATAATGGAATAAATACATCATTTCAAATTAAGGCACAACTGTCAAAAATTCAACGAATGAAATATAGATCACCTGATATAGTTGAATCTTTCATTTATCATTCTCTTGAAAATCCGCATATAAATACCCAGGAATCCATTGAATGGACAGTTGATGATGTTTTGATTCCAAATATCACTGATCCTGGAACAATTTTACAATTAGCAAAACTTGCTTCAAATGCTTATGCAAGATTACCAACAGATCCATCTTGGAGAGACGTTAGTGATCCGAATTCTAATCTAGGGATAGGCTTCAACGTTAGTGATAGTTTTGGTTGGAAAGAAAGTGGCATTCGTGGTCATGTTTTTGTTGAAAATATTAAACATCAAGGTTTAAATAGAGCTCCATTAATTATAATTGCTATTAAAGGTACCACAGCTGCAGGGTTAGGGGGTGGCAATGGCGGTGACGATGGTGAAGGCGGTAAAACTGGTGATGATGGTAAAACTATTGAAATGGATAAATTCAATGATAATCTTCTATTTTCATGTTGTTGTGCCAGAGTTTCTTCATTATGGAGCACTGTATGTGATTGTTATGAAAAGGCATATACATGTAATCAAAATTGTTTAGAAAAATCATTAAGACATCCTGACAGATATTATAAAGCAGTTTTGGATATTTATAGAGATGTTAATAAACTATATCCAAATAGTGAGGTTTGGGTTACGGGGCATTCGTTAGGTGGCTCATTAAGTTCATTATTGGGCAGAACTTATGGTTTACCTGTCGTTACTTTTGAAGCGCCTGGTGAAATGTTAGCAAGTAAAAGACTACATTTACCAATGCCACCAGGTATACCAGTCAATTTTGAACATGTTTGGCATTTTGGCAATAATGCAGATCCAATATTCATGGGTGTTTGTAATGGTCCATCATCAAGTTGTAGTATTGGAGGTTATGCAATGGAAACTATGTGTCATTCGGGATTAACATGCATTTATGACACCGTTACAGAAAAGGGGTGGCATGTTAATATTTTAAATCATCGCTTGAAGAATATTATTGATAATTTATTAGCTGTATCAAACCAAACAGCCGAATGTGTGAGACCACCGCCGTGCATTGATTGCTACGATTGGACTTTTGTTGACCACACAGAAAACAAAAGACGAGTACCATCAACTACAAAAAGATTATCATCATCATTATCAAGTACTTCCTCAGCATCCACATCTACTACATCTAAAGCAAGAAAATGTTTGAAATACACCTGGTATGGATCATGCTACAAATGGTCGGATGACGATGATGACGACAAAAAGACAAAAAAATCTTTTCCGGTTGCAACGGAGACATAGTTAACATTTTGTATGTTTTTATATATTATTAGGGAGGGGTCGTTTATATATGTTATAACAAAAATTAGAAAAAACGTTGGTGCAATGTGGAACAAACACGCGTTTTTGTTCAACGCGTGTGGTTTTTTTAAACATATTTTGTAGACCTCAATATACTTCTGATTTAGTTTTTGTATTGATATTATTACCAACCAGAATGTTTAAAAAAATTAAAAGAAGAACACATGGCCGTCGTAATTTTGAAGGTCCAGTGACACAGTTATCAGGACCAGCGGATGAAACTATTTTAAAAGAATATCCAGATCGTATATCATTTTATAAATTACCACCAACAACAGAAGTTACATTAGATCAATTTGAAACTTATGCAATTGATAGATTAAAAATTTTAATTGAAATTAATAATTTGCAAAGTCAAGGTACAAATTATGTTGATTTGATGAAGCTAATGAATGAGAGAGTTAAGCTATTAATGCCTTTACATACTTTTAATACAATTGAACCTGAATTATTATTGGAAGAAAGAAAAAAAGATCATTATTCACATTTTATTTTGCGTTTAGCATTTTGTAGAAGTGAAGAATTACGTAAGAAATTTATTAGTTCTGAAACCTTTTTATTCAAGTTAAGATATTCACAGTTATCAAAAGTAGAAAAACAGCAATTTATTTCCAAGTTAGATTTTATTTGGGGTGAAGTTTCTGATACCGAGAAGGAAGAATTAAAAAATAAATTGATACCTACACATTTCAATGACATTGCAATTGGTTTAAAACAGGGTACATTAGGTTCACATGGATATATTTCTGGTAAAATGATTAATGAGGATATGGTTTGGGAGTGTCTCAAAAATGAAAAGTTAAATAAACTACCATGGAATGACGTTCCTGATTTAGTTTCTCAAAGAAAAGTAGTAATTTATAAAGGTTCTGCATATGTTCCCGAATTCCTACAGATGAATTTGCTTGCAAATGAGTTTTCTAAATGTTTAGATGAGCAACTGTTATCAACTTTAAAATTACTGCCAGGCTTAGATGAAGATGAAAGGTTGATTCCAATATTAGATAACTTATCAAAGGGTTACGTGAGTAGTGAATTCCAAGGTTATGAAGATTCGTTTGAAGGTGAAACAGAAGTTCATGCAAATAATGTTAAACAATTTGAAAAGTATTTCCCTGCCTGTGCTCATAGACTAATGGACGGATTAGAATTAAATCATCATTTAAGATATATGGGTAGACAACAATTTTCATTGTTTTTGAAAGGTATTGGATTAGGGCCAACTGAAGCTTTAAAATTCTGGCAAAAAATGTTTACTTCAGGTCCCGGTGCAATGGCAATTGATAAGTTTAACAAAGAATATAAGTATAATATTAGGCATAGTTATGGGTTGGAAGGTGGGCGTGTCAATTATAAACCTTGGGGTTGTTCATTGATTATGTCAAAACCAAAACCAAATAAACAGGAATATCATGGTTGTCCGTATAGAGATTTACAAACAAATAATCTAACGTCACTATTGAAAAGAATGGGTTTAAAAGATGATGGTAATTTACAAAAAGTTATTGAATTAAGTGACCAACGAGAATATCAACTTGCATGTACTAAAGTTTTTGAAATACTGAATAATGACAATGTTCAAGGGAATGTTAGTAAGGGCTTTAATGTGATGGAAACGCCAATATCTCATCCAAATGATTACTTTAATAGGGCGTTGCTTTATGAAAACCGTCTAAAAGAGGCTTTATGAGTCGTGGCCAATTTGTAGTGTTAACGTAAACTATTTGTAATTTATTCAATATAATTCCGTTTTATCTTATTTCATGCTGAAAAACTTTCAAGCAGATTTGATATAAAAATTCAAATACAAACTTTATTTTTTGTTTCTTACGAATAAAAGGAACCTCAACAACATAACGCGGTTATCAGTCTTTGCTAAAACCAATTTTTTTTATAAAATTACTAATTCAACCTCAAACAGATAACATGCAGTTCAAGTTGTTTCAGAAGAAAGAAGTAGTTCCTGATATCAATGTTGAATCTCCGAACATGGTTCCAGCAACACCCAAAATGAAAATAGGTGGCTTTTCTTTTAAACCCCCCAATACACCGACATTAACTGATGCATCCTTACGAGGTGAACAAAAAAGAACGGGTTTGCTGGAACTGCAATTAAAAGAAGTAAGTTTAACTGCTTCCAAAGCTTATGATAAAATTGAAGATTTAATATTAAGAAATAAAATGTTAGAGGATCAAGTTCAACAACAAAAGGAATTACTTGAAAACTTTACGATACAATTAGAAGAAGCAAATTTGGAAAAGAAGCAATTCAAGCAAATTCAAGAAGACGCAATGAAGAATAAACTAGAGAAACATAGCCATGATGCTGAAAAAATCTCAAAACTGGTTCATGAAAAAGATGTTATATCAATAGAAAATAAAAGATTACAGGATGAAATTGAAAAAGTTCGTCAAATGTATAATGATAATTCCACTATAATCTCGAAGTTACAAAAACAGTATAAAAACAATTTGGAATTGAAAGAAAAGGAGCAAGGAAATGAAAAGTCACTGAATTCAGCTTTTCAAACTTCACCCGAACATCCACCATTGGTGTTACCAGTAGATTCACAAATTGAACAATATGAAGAGCTTGTACATAAATTAGAAAATAAGATCGATGAACTAGAATTGTCAATGAAAAAGAAGGGTCAAAATTATAAACAATCTATATTTACATTAAAACAGTCAATGGATATCTTATCACAAACTAAAATTTTTTTAGATCATCCAAATAAATCAACATTTCATCATTCCTTGAATATCCCTGAAGAGTTATATGAAGACAATGTGTTGGATAGAGGTGATGGAAGTACGTATGTTTTGAAAAATATCTCATTTCACTAAAACAAATCGGAAGTTACAATTGTTTAAACAGACACTTTATTGTATATTATATTATTGTATTACTATTTCTATAAACTATATTAATTAGGTATCATTTTGTTGTATATTTTAATAGACCTAAAAAACCAGTTTTATTGGCTGTTAATAATATTTTACGCGTTCATGAGATAAAATGAAATGCAATTTGTCCAGATTCATGTTATTGATTTCTTAACTAACTTTAATTAAATAAACACAATGAATCCAATTAAAATATTATTTAATGTGCTTTCAATAATATTTGTATGGACAATTCCACAATTTACCGAAGCAGCAACCGGTGTTAAGGAATTAAATTCGCATATTACATTGGATGATCCAATCTACCATGTTTCCGAAGGAAAATTCGAGGAGTTACTAAGTGGTTTGAGAGAATATAATTTAATTATGTTAGTTACAACATTAGATCCCAAGTATGAGTGTGTAATGTGTGAACAATTTGATCCAATCTTCAAAAAAATTGTGAAAAATATCTATAAAAAATCATCATCGTATAAGAATAAGATAATTTTTGCACGTGTTGAAGCATCAACTCACTTAGAGAACTTAAAAGCTTTAGGCATCTCTGCAGTACCACAAATCTGGGGGTTTCCTGAAAGTGACAGGGTGCTGGGTGACAATTATGAAAAGATTGTTAAATTATTGAAATTGAAAAATATTGCAACTTCCAAAGGTGAAGTTTTTGAAAGTCCAGATTGGTATGATCTAGACAAGGTTGGTTTAGAACATTATGTTTTTCAACTCTCCCAAGGTGATCAGTGGGATACTGTCATTAATAAATTAGCTGATTTCTTAGGAATGACTACGAATATTGATTTAATTCCAGCAATTAGACCCGAAAGCTCGTCAAATGGATTTTCTATAACGAATGTGGTTAAATTATTATCTTTAGGTATTATTTTATACAAAATTGTTGAAAAAATAAGATCAAAGGATCAAAAGGATAATTTTTTTTTTACTGATAAAAGACTATATGTATATTTATCAATTGTCCTCATAATTATAAATTTATCAGGATTTAATTTCACAACACAAAGATCATCCCCATTTGTTTCCCAAAAAGACGGTAAGATTTTATGGATTGCACCTGCAAGCAATACACAATTTGGTACAGAAGTTATTATAAGTATTGGATTACAAATTTGTTTTACCTTGGTTTTGTTCATATTATTTAAAGGTGTCAATTCATTTACTCCAACCATTAAACATCTAGTGGTATCTCTATGTGGTTTATCATTGTTTGGATTACTATTATTAGGTGCAGACATATATCATTTGAAAAGCCCAGCATATCCTCTTAATTATTGGCATTTGTTTTAGAGAAATAAAATAAACTACATGTATAAATCACAATTTTAAGTTATTTAGTAAATAGTTTAAATAAAATTTTATTTAGAAATTTTTTAAAATAAATATGTAATGATTCGATTAAACCTCATTTTCATAATCAATATGATTTGAATCATCCATTTCATGTTTATTAATCCAATAAAATGATAAACAAACTAGAAATGCACCAAAAAAATAAATTGGAGAATTTATTTTAAATTTAAAAACAACATCACAAATTAGTGCTAACGGAATAGTTAAGCATAAACCAACAGTGACAGTTAAAGGGGACGTTAATAACATTGCTCGTGCCCATAGGAAATCAGCAAGAAACGAAATTGCACAATTGAACAAAAGAACTAACCAAACTGAACCTGTCGATGGCAATTCAAATCTTTCTACATTTGAATAATGAACAATTATCAGTGTTGGCCATAATAAAATTGTATTAAAAACACCAACAAAACCAAAAAATAATTTCATATCCATTCGTGAATCATCTTTAACTTTTAGTTTGAGCAAAATTGAATAAATACCATAACAAAATGCACCTAATAATGCAAGTAAATCACCGCTCAAAACTGTTTGAAAAGGAGCAGAGCTTGAAGTTTGTGGATTATCATTCAAAGTAACACAAACAACACCTATTAACAAACCAATAAGTGACATGATTTTAGTTTTATTGAAAGATTCTTGGTTGCATAAATATCCAACTAACATTGTAAAAAATGACGAAGTTGATGATAAGATTGTTTGTGATGAAACGGATGTGAACAATAATGAAGCATTATTGAAAAAATTAGATAGAAACCAAAGTAGACAGAAAAAAAATGATAGTTTCAAAGTTTCACGAAAAGTCAATGGATGAAGTTTCGTAACCGATGTTGATGATTCATCATCTTCAATAAAATACTCTGTAGTGGGTATAATTAAATTCGATGATTCAATTGAGTTTGATTTTATTGTGGTTTTATAGCGTGTGAAGTAATATGGTATTAAATAAAGTGAGAATGATGCAGTATTAAACCACGTAATTAAAAATGGTTTTGAATATGTACCTTGTTCAAATAAATTATTCAATAAAAATGATGATAGTACCCAAAGAACGACAACACAACAAAGAAAAAATAAACCAAGAGACCACTCTCTAGATCGCTGACTGGAAGGGGATATGTTAATGAGTGACATGGGATAATAAAACGTTGAACTTTGTCAAAAATTAAAAAAAAAGTGTGGTTTTGGCTTTATCTAAAGAATTTTATTATCGATCAAACGATAAAGTCTGGCTTAAGATTTTATTTCAAAATTGACTTCTTTTTTCCTCTCTCAAAAAAAAATAAAAAAACGACGACCGACTGCAACTTTTTGAGAAAAATTTCAAAGTTTTCCCTTTCGTCGAAAAATTTAAACGGAGACTGAAATTTCATACTGTTAGTATTGAGAGTGCTTGAACAGGCAAAGGCAAATAAAATCTGGTTTATCAACATACATTCAACGAATCATGTGGCTATTTGGAGGATCCAGTCAAAAGAAACAAGAACCAGAAACAGTTGCACCAGTTTCATCTGAATTTCAGCCAGAGCCAACATCAATAATAACGGCACCAAAATTTGAAATTCCATCATTTGATGCATCAAAATTACATCCATTAGCCGGATTAGATAAAGACTTAGAATATTTAGATTTAGATGATGAAAAATTAAGTTCTATTGAAGGTACCGGTAATGGTATTTTACCATCTCGTGGTTGGTCCGATGATTTATGTTATGGTACTGGTACATTATATTTAAGTGGTTTAGGATTAGGTGGATTATTTGGTTTTAATGAAGGTTTAAAAAATTTGCCAAGAGGTACTACTGATCCAGTTACCGGAATTGTTAAATCTGCTCCATTCAAATTAAAGTTAAATACTGTTTTAAATCAAGTTACTAAGCATGGTCCACATTTAGGTAATTCCGCTGGTACTTTAGGTTTATTATATAATATAATTGATTCAAGTTTAGATGCATATAGAGGTAGACATGATGATATTAATTCTATTGTTTCAGGTGCTTTAACTGGTGCAATCTTTAAGAGTACTTCTGGATTAAAGGCAATGGGTTATAGTACTGGTTTAATGACATTAGCTGCAGCATCATGGTGTGGATTCAAGAGATTAATTAGTTAATTAATTCAACTGATTAGTTTAGATTATGATTGTTAACTATATGTTATTTTTTTATATATGTACATGTGTATAAATTCTTGTTAATATTTTTTTGAAAGACAAAACAAAAAAAAGTGTAAAGACTTTGAATCATCAACCCCATTTTGCTAAAATTAGGCAATAATGGGAATTGATTAGGTTGAGTTCTTCCAATTCATCTAACATCTCTAATCTACTTAATCGATCTTTTTCTTCAATATCAATTTTGTTATCATAAATCCATTTCATATTGACACATTCAACATCTCTACCTACTAATTTATTAAATCTTTTCAATTGTGAATCAACGGTACCATATTCCATTAATGTTGGCATTTCAATACCTCTGCAAATTAAATTTTTAATCATTACATCACCATAATTATTTGATGAATCGGGTGCACCACCTAATGGTTCATAAATTAGAAACGCACCCGTATTTATACTTTCTTTCCAAAAACTTATTACATTGTCAGAATCAGTTTTGGATAAATAACAAATACAACATTCACTTATTATTAAGGTTGGTATCGAAGTATTTATTGAAGAAAACTCAGTTATTGTTGAAATATCATGTGATGATAATTTTCTTAAATCATACGATATAAGATGATATCTATCAGTATTTAAGCTTGGATCAACTTCAAAAACTTCATCGCATGTCGAAGGATATGAAGTTATTGTATTTGAATTCACAATTGAAGATAGTCTTGGCGATGATAAAATTGCTAATTTCTTGACCTTCACTGTTTGTTCAACATCAATTTCGATGTATGATAAATTTGGATGATTTGGTAATAAATTAAAGCATCGAGTATCATTTCCAGCACCTAAAGAAATAATCTGTATTGGTTGAGCTGATGGATATGATGATAGGAAAGTATCTATATTTGAAGATATCGTTGATGTCCTAAGATACGTCCCACGATTGATCATGGGGGATTTTAAGGATGTAAATCTATTTATTGATGGTATTTTGATAGATAATAATTGTTGAACACTCACATGAGATACATTGAATAAATTAAAAAATTGAGTTTTCAGCTTTCTGGAAATTGCAAACCGTTTGAATTCGGAAGAGATAGATAATAGTTGATAATAAAGAACCAACGGGATGAGATCAATCAAATAAGTGTCATTAGGATTGTAACCTTTGAGAAAACAGGAGAGTCTGGACGACAATGCATCAAAGTCTGTCAGACGTACAGCTTCATCGGGCGTTGACATTATTGTTTGCCAAAGAAAGAGTTGCATGCTCTAGATAGCGTAAAGGAGACGCAATAGATGGTGAAATTCATGTTGCAGACGACCGACGCAGACGGAGTTCAATTTTTTGTTGGCCTCCCTATAATTGACGTCAGAAGCATGCAGCGGCCGTTTTTTCCACGGGGACTTGTTGCGGCCGGAGAAGTTGGTGTGCGCACAAATTGGTGGGCGCGTAGTGGAAGTCTGTGGGCGGTCTGTGGGAGCTTTCTGGCCAGTTTGTGGGCAGTTTGTGAAAAACTCCCTAGAGTGTTTCAACTTCTGCATAATGACTGTTTGTTTTCATCGTGTTCTTGCAATTACGCCAATTTGCTTGCAACATAGCGTACTGTAGTTTCCTCTAGCAGAAAATGGCAATGCCCCGACAACCCTGCAGGAGCCATTACTAACTACTGTAACGAAGAAGCACGAAAATGATGAGCCGTATTCCTTATATACCCTCAACAAAAGTTGTTGGTCTTTTTGTTTTGTCGGGTTCGCTATATAGCCGTTGCTCTGTCCACTTTAGATGCTCAGCTGGCTCCTAAATAGTTTTTGTTTTTTTCTTTGTCCTTTGGCAAGGTTAATCCATCTCTGATCGGTCAATCAACACTTCAAACAAACAAACAAACAAACAAACAAAAACCTTCCCCTTTTATTCAAGTTTTATCATATCAAGTTTTCATATACATTCTTATATCCTAAAATTCGTTTATTTACTATATATTAATTGTTTATTACTTATTCTGTTTTCCACATTTAGTACTCAATTACGTATATACTCATACAATATTAATTTTTATTGCTTGATTGATTAATATCTGAACTATTTGCGTAATTATATTTACAATTAGTTTGATTCCAAAATCATATTTATTATATCTGATTGATTTTTTGAAAAAAAATCATTTATTAGCTTTCTTGTTTACTATTAATATTCTCAATTGATTATACCATTACAACTCAATTGATTTATATTCCATATATTATTCCTCACTATTTAGATTTAGATTTAGATTTACAACAGCTAACATCTATCTATTAATTTACTTTACAGTTATTTACTTGTGAATACTAACAGTGTTTTTAAGGTACGTATACTATTTTTAGCATCATAACTTAGTCAGTTTTGTTTTATTTCATTATAAAAGTTTCAATTTGTTCATATTTTAATAAATCTATTTTCAATGTTTATTTTTCATTCTGCAGATTTTTTTTTTTTTCATTTTCGTGTTCCAACAAATTTATTCAACGAGAAACATTACCAGAAACATTAAGATTTAACCGCGAACGAGTCAATTTTATCAACATTTTTGACTGAAATTTTGATTAAACAAAAAATTCATTTTCAAAATATCAATTTGCAAGTAGAGATACCCTAATTACCGGAAGATCCTATTTAAACTAATCAATTTTACAAAAAAGAAGAATTGAATGATACAATTATTATTAAACTGACTGAAAATCAATATTTTTCTCTATGAATGAAATCACTAACATCTCTTTTATCACATTCTTATAATTGTAGAACTCTTTATTTTAAAAGCTTATCAAGAAAATCATTTACTTCAACTCATAACTTATATTATTCAAGAAAAATGGCATCATTATTATCAAAGAAACATCAATCTTTAACTAAAAACTTTTTAGGTATCAATACAATTGAAAAGGCAGAACCTTCTGTTTTAAAAGATTTTGTTGTCAAACATGAAGGTCATACAGTGATTAAGAAAATTTTAATTTCAAATAATGGTATTGCAGCTGTTAAAGAAATTAGATCAATTAGAAAGTGGGCTTATGATACTTTTGGTGATGAAAAAACAATTCAATTCGTTGCAATGGCAACTCCTGAAGATTTAGAAGCGAATGCTGAATATATTAGAATGGCTGATCAATATGTCGAAGTTCCAGGTGGAACAAATAACAATAATTATGCAAACGTTGATCTGATTGTTGAAATTGCAGAAAGAACAAAGGTTGATGCTGTTTGGGCAGGTTGGGGTCATGCTTCTGAAAATCCTGATTTACCTGAAAAATTAGCCAACTCTCCAAGAAAAATCATTTTTATTGGTCCTCCAGGTTCTGCAATGAGATCCCTAGGTGATAAAATTTCTTCAACAATTGTTGCTCAACATGCTAAAGTTCCTTGTATTCCATGGTCTGGTACAGGCGTAGATAAAGTTGTTATCGATAAAGAATCTGGTTTAGTTTCTGTTGATGAGGAAACATATGCAAAAGGTTGTTGTACTGGGCCTGCTGATGGTTTAGTTAAAGCCAAGCAAATTGGTTTTCCAGTTATGATCAAAGCTTCTGAAGGTGGTGGTGGTAAAGGTATTAGAAAAGTTGATGATGAAAAAGATTTCATGAGATTGTATGATCAAGCTGCAAATGAAATTCCTGGTTCACCAATATTCATCATGAAGTTAGCAGGTGCTGCAAGACATTTAGAAGTTCAATTATTAGCTGATCAATATGGTACTAATATTTCTTTATTTGGTAGAGATTGTTCAGTTCAAAGAAGACATCAAAAAATTATTGAAGAAGCGCCAGTTACAATTGCAAAGCATGAAACTTTCAGAGAAATGGAAGCTGCTGCTGTCAGATTGGGTGAATTGGTCGGTTATGTGTCTGCAGGTACTGTTGAATACTTATATTCATTTGCCGATGATAAATTTTATTTCTTAGAATTAAATCCAAGATTACAAGTTGAACATCCAACAACTGAAATGGTTTCAGGTGTCAATTTACCAGCTGCTCAGTTACAAATTGCTATGGGTATTCCAATGCATAGAATTAATGATATCAGATTATTATATGGTGTCGATCCTCATACAACTACTGAAATTGATTTTTCATTCAAAAAGCCAGAAAGCTTACAACTCCAAAGAAGACCAACTCCAAAGGGTCATTGTACTGCATGTCGTATCACTTCTGAAGATCCAAGTGAAGGTTTCAAACCATCCGGTGGTACTTTACATGAATTAAATTTCAGATCATCCTCAAATGTTTGGGGTTATTTCTCTGTTGCCAATCAATCATCGATTCATTCATTTGCCGATTCCCAATTTGGTCATATTTTTGCGTTTGGTGAAAATAGGCAAGCATCAAGAAAACATATGGTGGTTGCATTAAAAGAATTGAGTATTAGAGGTGATTTCAGAACAACTGTTGAATACTTAATTAAATTATTAGAAACTCCAGCTTTTTCAGAAAATACAATAACAACTGGTTGGTTAGATGAATTAATTTCTAAAAAGTTGACTGCAGAAAGACCAGACCAAAATATAGCTGTTATTTGTGGTGCAGTTACTAAAGCTTATTTACAAGCTGATGAATGCAAAACTGAATATGTTTTATCATTAGAAAAGGGTCAAGTTCCGTCAAAAGAACTATTAAAAACTATTTTTAACGTTGAGTATATTTACGAGGGTAATAAATATAAATTTACTGTCGCAAAATCAAGTGAAGAAGATTTTACTTTATTCATCAATGGTTCAAGAGTTTTAACAAATGTCAAATCATTATCTGATGGTGGTCTTTTAGTCGCAATAGGTGGTAAATCTCATCCCGTTTATTGGAAGGAAGAAGTTTCTGCAACTAGGTTATCTGTTGATGGTAAAACTTGTTTATTGGAAATTGAAAATGATCCAACTCAATTAAGAACTCCTTCACCTGGTAAATTAGTTAAATATTTAGTTGAAGATGGTGAGCATATTCAAGCTGGTCAACCTTATGCAGAAGTTGAAGTTATGAAAATGTGTATGCCATTGATTGCAGGTGAAGATGGTACTGTTCAAGTTTTAAAACAACCAGGTTCAACTGTTAATGCAGGTGATATTTTAGCAATTTTAGCATTAGATGACCCATCCAAGGTTAAACATGCATTGCCATTTGACAAGACTTTACCTGATTTGGGATCCCCAATGATTGTTGGTACCAAACCAGTCCATGTATTTGAAAGACTATACAAGGTTTTAACATCCATTTTACATGGTTTTGATAATCAAGTTGTTATGAAATCAACCTTAAGCCAATTAATTGAAATTTTAAGAAATCCTGAATTACCATATTCTGAATGGTATAATCAAATTTCTGCTTTACACTCAAGAATTCCATTTAAATTAGATGATCAGTTAACTGATTTACTTGAAAGAACACATAAAAGAAATGGTGAATTTCCAGCAAAACAAATTTTACAATTATTTGAAAAAACGAAGAAGGAAGAATCACATGATGTTTTATTTGACCAAGTTATTGCACCATTAGTTTCAATTGCATCACGTTATGAACATGGTTTGCAAGTTCATGAATTTAATGTTTTTTCAGGTTTACTGGAAGAATATTATAGAGTTGAATCCTTGTTTGCAGGTGATAATGTTAGAGAAGAGGATGTTATTTTAAGATTAAGAGATGAAAATAAAGCTGACTTATCAGTCGTTGTTCAAACTGCATTATCTCATTCAAGAATTGCATCCAAGAACAATTTAATTATTGAAATTTTGAACAATTATCAATCTGTTTTAAAGAATACACCAACTGCTGTTGAAAGTTTCAAGGTCCCATTAAAGAAAATTGTTGACTTAGATACAAGAGCAACCGCAAAGGCAACTTTAAAGGCGAGGGAAATTTTAATTCAATGTTCAATGCCATCAATTGCCGAAAGAACCAGTCAATTGGAACATATTTTGAAAACTTCCGTTATTTCTTCTAAATTTGGTGAAAGTGTTCCAGAACATACACTTCCAAAGATGGATGTTATTCAAGATATTATTGATTCCAAATACACATTATTTGATGTTTTAACTCCATTCTTATGTTCAAATGATCCTTGGGTTGCTGCTGCTGCTGCTGAAGTATATGCAAGAAGGGCCTACAGAGCTTATTCAGTACAAGGTGTTAAACATGAAATTGCAGAAAGTTCAGCTGATACCTCAATTTTAAAATGGTCATTCCAATTACCTAGTTTATCAACTTCAAGTTTTAATGCAGTTCCAGATTCATTAAATAGAGCAGTTTCTGTTTCTGATTTAACCTTTATGATTAACAAGAATGATTCTCAACCTGTTAGAAGCGGTGTTTTAGTTTCTGCAAAGCATTTAGATGAAGCAGAAAGTGCATTATCATCAGGATTAATTTCTTTAGCAAAGGATATTAAGGATACTTCAGCATTAGTTAATGTCTGTAATGTTGTTATTAACTCAACAGATGGTTATGACAGTGAATCGGCAATTTTAGCAAAAATGAAACAAATTACTGATGATTACAAAACTGATTTGAGTAATGTTGGTATTAGAAGAGTTACATTTGTTGTTGGTGATCAGTTAGGTAACTACCCAAAATACTTTACTTTTAAGACTACTAAACCTCATGATGCTTATGTTGAAGATCAAATGATTAGACATGTTGAACCTGCTTTAGCTTATCAATTAGAATTAGGAAGATTATCAAATTTCAATATTAAGTCTATTCCAACTGAAAATAGAAATATTCATGTGTATGAAGCATCTGCAAAAAATTCTTCTGGTATTGATAAGAGATATTTCACTAGAGGTATTATTAGAACCGGTTCGATCAAGAGCGATATTACAGCATCTGAATATTTAACTTCCGAAGCTCATAGATTAGTTTCTGATATTTTAGATCAACTTGAAATTCTTGATACAAGTAACACTGATTTAAATCATATTTTTATTAATTTCTCAGCTGTTTTCAATATTACTCCTGAAGATGTCGAAAATGCATTTGCAAGTTTCTTAGAAAGATTTGGCAGAAGATTATGGAGATTGAGAGTCACTGGTGCAGAAATTAGAATTATGTGCACCGATCCAACTTCAGGTATTCCATTCCCATTGAGAGCTGTTATTAACAATATCAGTGGTTATGTTGTTAAATCTGAATTATATATTGAAGAAAAGAATGCACAAGGTGATTGGATTTTCAAGTCCATTGGTATTCCAGGTTCAATGCATTTAAGACCAATTTCAACTCCTTATCCAACTAAGGAATGGTTACAACCAAAGAGACAAAGAGCTCATCAATTGGGTACTACATATGTTTATGATTTCCCAGAGTTATTTAAACAAGCTCTGATTTCATCATGGAAATCATTTGATCCAAGTGTTAAAGTTACTGATTCTTTTTTTTCCTATGAAGAATTAATTACTGATGATTCGGGTGAAGCAACACCAGTTAGTAGAGAACCAGGTGCAAATAATATTGGTATGGTTGGTTTCTTAGTTACTGCAAAGACCCCAGAGTATCCAAAGGGTAGACAATTTGTTATTGTTGCAAATGATATTACTTTCAAGATTGGATCATTTGGTCCTGCTGAAGACAATTTTTTCGATAAGGTTACCCAATATGCTAGAAAGTTTGGTATTCCAAGAATTTACTTATCTGCAAACTCGGGTGCTAGAATTGGTATTGCTGAAGAACTGTTACCATTTTATAAGGTCAACTGGAATGATCCAAATGATCCATCAAAGGGTTTCTCCTACTTATACTTAACACCGGAAGACATGTCTACGTTAGAACAAACTGGCAAGGCATCTGCTGTTATGACTTCCAAGATTGTTGAAGAAGGAGAGACTAGATACGTTATTGATACTATCGTTGGTACAGAAGACGGTTTAGGTGTGGAATGTTTGAAGGGTTCTGGTTTAATTGCCGGTGCAACTTCAAGAGCTTACAAGGATATTTTTACTATTACTTTGGTTACTTGTAGATCGGTTGGTATTGGTGCATACTTAGTTAGATTAGGTGAAAGAGCAATTCAAGTCGAAGGTCAACCAATCATTTTGACTGGTGCACCAGCTATTAACAAATTGTTAGGTAGAGAAGTTTATTCTTCTAATTTACAATTAGGTGGTACTCAAATCATGTACAAAAATGGTGTTTCTCATTTAACTGCATCTGATGATTTAGATGGTGTTGAAAAGATTATGAAATGGTTAGCTTATGTTCCAGCAAAGAGAGGTGTTCCAGTTCCAATCTTAGAAGGTACTGATCTTTGGGACAGACCAGTTGATTTCAAACCAACAAAGAATGAACAATATGATGTTAGATGGATGATTGAAGGTAGAGAAACAGAAAATGGTTTTGAATTTGGTTTATTTGATAAAGATTCATTCCAAGAAACATTATCTGGTTGGGCTAGAGGTGTTACAATTGGTAGAGCTAGATTAGGTGGTATTCCAATGGGTGTTATTGGTGTTGAGACTAGAACTGTTGAAAACTTATACCCTGCTGATCCAGCTAATCCAGATTCTACTGAATTCTTGGTTCAAGAAGCTGGTCAAGTTTGGTATCCAAATTCTGCCTTCAAGACTGCGCAAGCAATCAATGATTTCAATCATGGTGAACAATTACCTTTAATGATTTTAGCAAATTGGAGAGGTTTCTCTGGTGGTCAACGTGATATGTACAATGAAGTTCTTAAATATGGTTCATTTATTGTTGATGCATTAGTTGATTTTAAACAACCAATTTTCACTTATATCCCACCAACTGGTGAACTAAGAGGTGGTTCATGGGTTGTTGTTGATCCAACTATTAATAAAGATATGATGGAAATGTATGCTGATGTTGAATCCAGAGCTGGTGTTTTAGAGCCAGCGGGTATGGTTGGTATTAAATACAGAGAAAACAAGCTGATTGATACTATGAATAGATTAGATGATGCATCTAAGCAATTAAAATCTAAGGTTGATGCTGCTTCTACTGAAGAAGAAAAGGCAAAATTAACTAAGGAGTTAAGCGCAAGACATCACAAATTATTGCCAATTTATCAACAAATCTCTGTTCAATTTGCTGATCTACATGATAGATCTGGTCGTATGTTAGCTAAAGGTGTTATCAGAAAAGAATTAGAATGGTCTGAAGCAAGAAGATTTTTCTTTTGGAGAGTTAGAAGAAGATTAAATGAAGAATACTTAATCAAGAGAATTTCCGAACAAATTCCAACTTCAACCAGATTAGAAATGAATGCAAGATTAAATTCATTCTTCCCATCAACTTTAGATCTTGAAAACGATAAGGATGTTGCTCTTTGGATTGAAGAAAACCATAAATATTTAGATTCACAACTAAAGAAATTAAAGGGTGATGCTGTTAAGCAAACCTTAGCCAAATTATTCAAGAATGATATCAAGAATACCACCAAGGGTTTAGCAGAAATCATGACTTTATTACCATCTGAAGAAAAGGAACAACTTTTAAAATTACTTAAATAAATTTGATGACATTAAGTAATAACATAACGTGTCAATAATTCTTGTTTGTTTGTTTGTTTAGTATTTATTTTCATGTGTTCAATTAATTAATGCCCCCATTTTTTAGCTTCCATTTTCTTATATAAAAAACTTTATGTTTATATTTTTGTACTGTGTCTTTTAATCAATATATATTTTAATTATTTTATTAAAAAAAAAGGTGTTCAAACTAAATCAAATAGCAGCTCAAAATCAAAAAAAAAGAAAAAGGCAACATGACGATTTTCCAAATTGGGAAATTAAGTTATTAAGTTTTCAAACTGATCCTCCATCTTCTCCAACTTGCCCTAGTAAAGCAAGGAAATTTTAAACTCATTTTTTTTGTTCGTAATCCATATATTTTATTCTTTTGGATATTCCTGTATATCGTAAACTATATTTGCTTGGACACACGTTGAATAAAAAACAAAACAAACAAACAAAATACAACACAAAATTGATCACAATACAAACCTAAAGACGTTAACAATTTTTTTTCTTTATTTTTTTTATTATGAGGTCTAATTACTACTTAATTCTGTTGATCTGTTTATTTTCTTGCGTAACTTCATTTCCTCTATTTAACAAAAAAGAAAGATATATAATTCAACTCAAAAAACCAGATTCTGTTGATGCATTATGTTCTCAATATGATTCAGTTAAACCCTTCTCACATTTACGTCAAGAAATTAAAAAGGTTTTTTCGTTCGGAAAATTCGAAGGTTTTGTAGGTGAATTTTCAAAAGAGGTTATTGAAAAAATTGCAACAAATCCGTTAGTTGAAAAAATTACACCAGATTTCAGTATTCAGGCTTTAGATGAATTTTCTACACAAGAAAATGCACCTTTCCATTTAGTCAGATTGTCCCAGGAAAATCCCGTTGAGGAAGATCAGGAAATGAATTATTATTATTTGTCTGATTATAAAAGTGACGAAGTTAATGTCTACATTATTGATACTGGTATCTTTGTTGATCATCCTCAATTTGAAGGTAGGGCAACATTGGGTCCTAACTTTTCTACAGACTTTCGAAATGTTGATTATATTGGACATGGTACCCATGTTGCAGGAGTTCTAGGTTCCAAAACGTTTGGTGTAGCAAAGCAAGTTAAAATTCATTCAGTTAAAGTTTTGGATAGACATGGTCAAGGTTCATTATCCTCCGTTATTTCTGGTTTAGAATATGCTGTTAAACATAAAAATGAAAACGGTCTTCGTGGTATTGCAAATTTATCATTGGGAGCATCAAAAAGTAATATTTTAGATTCTGCTGTGAAAGCTGCTCATGATGCTGGATTATTAGTCGTCGTTGCTGCGGGTAATAACAATGTTAATGCATGCCGTACATCACCGGCTGGTTCACCGTATGCAATTACTGTTGGTGCAATTGATGCTACCAATGATCATATTGCACATTTTTCGAATTGGGGCTCATGTGTTGATATTTTTGCACCAGGAGTTGAAGTCCATAGTTTGAATAATCAAAAGAACATGAATCTGGATCAAATATTAAGTGGAACTTCGATGGCAAGTCCAATCGTTGCAGGTGTTGCAGCAATGTTATTACAAAAAGGTGTTAGTTATGATCAAATTGGTACCCAGCTTAAAAGTATGGCTGTTCGGGATGCAATTCCTAATAGAAGTTTAAGAATTAGATACGGAAGTCCAAATGCAATTGTTAATAATGGAATTAGAGAACTTGCATTTTGAATAAATACTAATATTCGAGGTAAAGTTATTTAGAAAATATTTTCTTTATCAACTTTTTAAAAGTTGTGTAGTTAATTAAATAGATTCAATTTAAATTAAAATACATAGTTAATTAATTAAAAAGGGAATTTTCTATATTCTTTTTATATAAAGGAATGTAAATAGCTGGAATGAAAAAAAAAGATAAAAAGAATACATAATTTGAAATAAAAAACAAAAACAGATAAAAAGTCAAAACAAGTTTAAGTATAAGTATACAAAGTATAAGTAAATCAATAAGTTGGTAAATCTATTATTAAAACCATCATCGGTGATTCAATAATTTATTCGAATTATATTTAATTATTATTATCATTATTATTACTATTGTTATAAGTGGTAAGAATGGCTGAATGACAAAACAAAATCACCAGTATTCATATCATAATTCAGACAAAGTTGAGAGAATTTACATTCAATTGTACCTTGGGTGACAGCTTCATTCGCAGATAAATTCAAAGCTTCAGGATCTATAGCTGAATCAGTAAATGATATTGATGAATGATCAGATGCACATTTAAGCACTTTTCTTAATATTAAATCATTCGGAGTTTCATCAGCTTGTTCAACATTGGGTAACAAAAATTCTGAGCTTGTAATTTCATTAATTGGAACAACAAACTTTTCATATAATAATTTCAAAACATTTGATGATGATTTATTATCTGATAATGAAGATTTTAACAATTCATCTAGTGTTAGATTGGTCATAAATATAATACGATATAAATCTTGAGTTTTGTTTAATTTTAGTATTGTCAGATAGTGATTAAAGTCTTTTAAAATTGATTGTTTACTTTCACATTCAAAGCACACTTGTTTTCCTAATCTATCAATTGTTAAATTTGTCTTACATGAGAGACAAAGTGTCGGTTGGGTGGGTGATAAAGTATGAGGTGGCACTTTAAAGTTTGATGATTGATCGTGATGATATTTGGCAAGAAAAGACAATTGGAGTAAAGATTGTTGTTCATCGGTTAAAGTCAAAGGATTCAGTTTTGGATCAATTGATAAAATATTGAAAGAAAACAATTGTTCATTATAAGCTAAATCAACATCACCACCAGCTTCATCATCTAATTGAAGTTCAGAATTTTCCAAAAATGCCAAGTGATCTAAATTTTGAGGATTGAAATTACCGGAATCATTTATGAAATTACCCTTATTTTGAATTGTACTATTCTTGAACTGTAAAGTACCTGGTAAGCTATTAATTTTGGAATTATTTGGAACTGGTAAAGAAATCTTTGTTGGACCAGAGGTTGCAGTTGGATTAAACTGCTTATTAGTTGCTTGATAAGTTTTTGAAGTGTTTTTTAAGTGTTCAGCTAGCTTTTCAATTTCTTCCCTGGTTGGATTTATTCTGTTACCAGAAGTTACTTCAGCATTAAGTTTCCTTTTTGCTTGGTTAAATTTTTTTTGATCTCTTTCAATCATACGACAACGATAACAAGTTTTAAATTGTAAATGATCAGGATCTTCATCTAAAGTTCTTTTACGTTTACAACGACGACAGGTAGATATTTTACCATTGACATAGTAGTATATGCTGGTATTACCGCTCATAACCAAATGTTTTTTCTTTCGCTTTTGTTGATGGACCTATTCTTGTCGAAGTTGGTGTTGATGTCTAATATGCGCCGCGATGTGTGAAGGCTGTGGAATATTGCTCTAAGTGAGGATCGAGATTTGACAATCTGTAAGGGTTGATCAGATAGAGTGAGATGTCTTAGTGCTTGGAGTGCCTCCTGGGGGTCTTTAGTAGATGCACGGTAACAGCGGTCAGGTAGCTAAAGAAACAGGAGTGTCTGTCGTCCGGAATGACAAATCAAAGTGAACAACATTATTTGAAGGGCAACAAATTTTTTTTGAATTCATCCGTGCACCAACCTGGTCACGTGACATCATGGGTTAATTTTTTATATTTTATATTTTATATAATTAAGTTTCTCTGATGCACAAACGTATATACTTGATTACATATATTTTACGATATATACCCTCAATTTAGCAAAGTGAATGATTGTTGATTCTTAAAGAGGTATTTTTATTTTTATTATTATCATAAGGGGGAATTAATATGTAAACATAATGGTATAAATACAGTAAATATTATATAAAGAAAAATAACCTAGAATTTGAAGAAACCTTGTTCTTCTAAATATAAGACAATCTTTTGGATTGCAACATTTAATGAATCTTCAATACTCAAATCTGCAGAAAGTTCAGCATCTTGAATAGGTTTAAAATTTGCAATCGCCTTTTCGCCTGATTCAGTTGCAAAGAAACCTGATCTATCGTTGGCTTTACATACATCAAGTGGAGTTTCAATTGCAACAGTGATGAAAGAACCAGCTTTTGAAACAGTTTTCTTTAAATTCAAATATTCAGTTGCAGATGCAACTTCCTTTGCATTTGCAATGATAACACCAGCACCTGATCTAACTAATTCGCTGACAACAAATGGTAAACTTTCAGAAGTGACAGAATCTGCATCAAGTAAAGTAATATGTCTACTACCTTGGAATTGGTTGAAAGTTGCTTGTAATGCATAACTTAATGCATGAATACCAGAAAACGGTAAACCTGACAAGTATAATGCAAAACCTTGTGAAGGTCTTGGAGGATGTGCAGTTCTTAAAATTTTAACAACTTCAGGGTATGAAAACCATGCAGGAATTTCAGTACCATCTCTTAATCTTTTTCTTAATTCAGTACCAGAAATTGAGCAAGTTTTTGTGCCAGATGAAACTAAATCAATTGGCGAATATCTTTCTTCATCCGGTAAATAAGTAACCATTCTGAATGGAACAACTTCAATTTCTAATTCACCAGCAAATTTTTCAACTAAGGTTTGTGCATCATATGGGCCATAGAAATCAACACCTTTAGAGTTTGAACCAGGACCTGCATGATCTCTACCAACAATAAAATGAGAAGCACCATAATTCTTTCTAATAATTGCATGCCAAACAGCTTCTCTATCACCCGCCATTCTCATTGCTAATGGTAATAAAGAAAGTTTTGCCATACCGTTTGGATATTTCTTAATAATTTCTTGGTAAACTTTAACTCTTGTATGATGATCAATATCACCTGGTTTAGTTAAACCAACAACTGGATGGATTAAAATGTTTGCTAATTTATCCTTTGCAGCTCTAACGGTTAATTCTCTATGTGCTCTATGCATTGGATTTCTAGTTTGGAAAGCAACAACCTTATTCCAATGTCTTGATTGGAATTCGGATCTTAATTGAGAAGGAGTTTTTCTAAATTCGGTATAATCATAATGTTTTGGTAAATTAATAGCTTCTAAGTCACCACCAATATAATAATCACCTGCAGTATCAAGCAAATATCTAATTGCAGGATGTTCCGGATCACCTCTAAAAACTTTTTTAGCTTCTTCTTCTTTATTAGGTTTGTAAATGTCAGAGACTGTAATAATTGCTAATGGAGCATCATCTCTTGAATCTCTTAAAACAACTCTTTCTCCAGCTTGAAAAGATTTTGAAGTTTCTTCTGAGACATCTAAAGTGATTGGAATGGACCAAATTTGACCATCTGCTAATCTCATATCATTACAGATGGAAACATAATCTTTTTCGTTATTAAAACCAGTTAATGGAGAAAAACCACCATTAAGAATTAATTCAATATCACATAATTGTCTGTCAGTTAAATCAAGAGATTTTAAAGTTGCAGCTTCTGCAATAAGTTCAGCCTTCTTGGAAGAATCTCTTTCAATTAAATCTTGTAAAATACCACCGTGAGGAGTTAACATTTTCGTTTATCGTTAAATGGAATGTTTTTTTAAAGAAAAGAAAAACAAGAAAAGAAAACTTTTCGTAAACAGCAAAAGAATCAATTTATAAACCACATAGTGGGTCTCTGTGAACCCTTTTACTGAATTTGTCAACGTTGGAACATGTTGGAACCAAAAATGCAGAAAGACAGTTGAATAAAGTGAAAAATCTGTCAAAAGAGGAAACTGTGGCGTGATGTTGCCACTTTTGGAAACTAACAAGCCACAGTTTGTGGTCACGTGAAGCAGCTCCTAAAATTTATCACGTGACTTGAATTTTTAGCTCTCTCTCTCTGGCTCTCTCTAATTAATTATTTTTTTAATTAATTTTTTTTTTTAATAAAACATATTTTTGTATTGAAAAAGACTTTTTTTTTAAACACACACACGCGATTTTCAATTTGTTGTTGTTGTTTTACTCAATACGGCAATTCTCATTATATTGCTGTATTTGTCTGGGATTCATAGCTTGATGATAATAACTAATAATAATGATAATTGAAAAAAAATTGAAAACGTTCTTTCTTAATAATATTTTAAATCATTGATTCTCTCTTCATCTTAAAAGCATGTCTACGTTGACATCGCCCTCCAAATTATCAAAAAAACAATCTCTGTCTATATTATCAAGCTCCTCTTTGAATCAATTGCATAATAACAATAATCATAACACTCACCATGTCTTGAAACCTACGAAGGAAAGAATTGTAAGTGAGTCTACCGGTTTAATTAAGTTTTCCTTGCAAAAACCAAATACAGAAGATATAGAAAATATTCCTTTTAACAATGTTGATTTAGCAGAAGAAGTCAAAACTGATAACGATGATAAAGTTGATAACAGTGACCTTGAAAATTTCAACAAACTACCGATTCATATTCCTATAAATAAAACAAAAGCATACTCAAACACAAATACAAACACCAACACAAGTTCTGAACAATTATTATTTCAAATGGCCTCAAAACAAAGAACAATTTTAGATTTAACAGAACAACTAAAACAAGCAAAAGATGAATTGTTAAATTTAGAAAAAACATATCAAGAATTAACATATGCTGAATCACCTGAATTAAAGATTAACTCGATTTCAAGCGTACCAACATCACCATTAAAAGTAGCTTCAACAATTAGGAGATCAACTTCAATTATGAATATGACTATAAATACCCCAAAGATAAATACAGAACAATTTTCAAAAACTCATAAACAAGTAACTGATACAATTTATCAACTTACAAACAACATAAGTTCAAACAATTTCCTTTCAAAAAGTAAGACTTTTTTTGAATCTAATTTAAATAAAAATATTCAATTCGGTAGTGAACTTTTAAATTCAATTTTTGAGAAAGAAACAAGTAATGGTGAAATTAGCGATAATGATGATGTTTCCCCAGATGAAACAACTCAAGCTTTTGATTACAGTGTGGATTTTGATTTAGAACGTTTGAATAAAATGGATGTCAACAAAAAAATAAATGATGGTAGAATTCTACAAGAGTTGAAAGAAGTTAACAAAGATGAAGAACATAATAAATTAAATCGAGTGTTATCATCCTTGAGTGAAAGCTCAGAAGAAGATTATGGGGGGAATGTTGAATCATTTCATTAATTAAAATAAATACTGTCTATATCAGATTTTATAAAAATGAGTAAATTTCGTTTGTGTTGGTTAACTTAATTTTTTTATATAAATCGGTTCAAAATCTTCATTGTGTTCCAAAAATAAATTTTTACATTCAATAATTCGAAGTTCAGAATCTTTCATATTCGGATCGCCAATAACACCTTTAGAATTACTCAAATAAGAAGTAACTGTTAAAACTTTTTTCATTATTGATAAAACTTCACTAACCGATTTAACAATATCATCATTTAATTTTGTAATTCTATCCAACAAGAGTGCTGCAAATAAATCTCCAACACCTGTGAAATAAGCACCAATTTTACTAATTTTGAAAAAAATCAAATCGTCATCAATCGAAGTTGAAGAAATGCAACAGTAAATTGTCTCTGAACCACCTTCAAGATCAGTAAAGGAGTTTGCAAATAAAGAAGATAAAACAATATGTTTTATATTATATTTTTCATGAGATAATTTCAATGCTTTTTTGAGCGTATCCAAACAAGTTATTTTATGATCAATTAAAAGTTCCAGTTCATATTGATTTGGAGTTATTATATCAACTAATTGGGAATCTAATAATTTTCTATAAATTGGTATAACATCCTCTGCGACATACAATTGGCCTTCATCACCCATAACAGGATCTAATAGCCAGGTAACTTTTTTATCTTTACTGATTGATTCCAATTTGATATCTTTACAAATTTCACCGACTGCTTCTAAAGTTTTAAAACCATGGACATAACCCGTTAATAAAGCATCGTAACTTAAATCTATTTGTTTTAAACCTTTATATATATTTAATAACTCATCAGGTGATGAAAAGGAACCTTTAAAGGAACCGTAACCAGTATGATTACTAAAATTAACAGTATTCAATACATCAACATCCCAATCTAACATCTGTAAAGGGAATGTGGAAGCTTTATTACCAACATAACCGTGAACAACATGTGATTGAATGTTTAATACGGTATGTGTCTTAATGATATTATCAATTATGCCGTCCATGTTGTAAGGACAGATAATGAAAAGGAAGAAAAGAAAAGAAAACAACAAGGAGAAGATGGAAAGAAGAAAACGAAGAAGGTGAAATAATGATAATAATAATGATATGATAATATTGTTGATTCAACAGCTTTGATGAAGTCGACAACTGTGAAACCCGATTCGGGTTTGAGAGTGGGGGTGAAAGTCAAAATTTAGCTTGGGGTCGATTTTGTTCATGAATTGTTGTATAAAACCAGAGATATGCTAGAGATAGTTGATATGAATAACATCGTCGAAACGGCCGTCTCTTTGTGAAACCTGCGTGTTAGGTGCCAATTGTCCAATCTTGATTGTTGGCCCACAAATGTTACTCATTTTATCAAAGTTGAAGATTGAAAATGCTCGAATAATAAGGATTTGACTGGAAGTTGACACATCATCGGATGTATACAGTTTTTCACACGTTTCTTGTTGGTTGTTCACTGAACGAGATGGTTATCAATTCATTGCAACAATTGCCTGAGGGTATAGTGTCCAAAATTGCTGAGTATCTTCCACAGCAAGACAAAATTAACTTTTTGTACACGAATTATCATTTCTATCAATTGGTTCAGCCGTTGTTATACAGAAACTTACTATTTTCAAGATCATCTGCTTTGAAATGTCTTAACTCATTTGATGAATCTTTATATACTGTTATTGGTGGTATGACTACACCATTAGCCACACCTTCTTTAAATGAAAAAATATTCAAATCTCGTCAATCGATTTTATTAGATTCATTGAATGTCAATATTGAGTTGGCAAAAAATATTCAAAACATTATAATCGAAGGTGCCTTTTCAAATAATAAAGCTATAGAACCATTTGAAGATATTATGATTCCTGAATTATATAGTTTTTTGAAATTGAATTGTTCGAAATTGAGAAGATTTTCTTCATCTAATACCGATGTCCAAAACATCATCCTTCCATCTTTAAATTATTTACAACTATCAAAATTTGAGAAATTTAGTGATATTATGAGTTCAAATTTAAAAATTGATCATTTAGAACTAAAATTTGATGACAATAAATTCAATTTAACTTCTTATAGTGACGAGCAAATTATAAATTTTTATGAGAATTTAAAGACCCTTATTTTCAATGATGAAATATCTCAAAACATAGTCTTAGATAGGTTAAATAGAATAGATAAGTTGCAGTTAAAATTAAATAGTTTGAAACTTATATTTTATCACAATTTTGAAAATCCATACGTAATAATTTGTTCATTTTTGAATAAAATTGATTTCAAAATATTAAAAAACTTTGAGCTGGTACTTGGTTGTAATGACATAACATGTGATTGTCTGCATGAATTTAGTAATTATTTGATCAAAAGAGATATGAATTTGGTTAAATTATCATTAGTCCAGAAAACTGTTCATAGAGATCATAACTATACTGAAGCATTTGATTTTTTAATAACTGAAATTCTGAAAAAATATCCAAATCATAAAAATTTAAAACATTTATTTATTACACACATGCCACCGAATGATTTTAATGTCGATTATGGATTTGAAGGAAATTATTTGCATAGAAAGAAATTATTTGAAGATGTGTTACCATTATTAATTGGGCTTGAAACATTTACATCACCAACTTTCTTACAATCAATATCATGTTATGAGCAACTAATTTCAAATTTACTTTGGAATGGTTGTAATTGTAATCACTGTGATGATTATTTACCAATTTTTGATAATTACGTTTCAAATCATCAATATTATGATGAAATGAAATCTCATATGACTGATATGATATCACCGATATTATTTGGTAATGTTGCACAAGTTTTATCAACAAGATTAATTAACGAATCTAAATTATTCAATGATTCATTACCACCATTAAATAATTATTGGGATTTTCATACTGCACCATATGAAATTCAACATTTTAATAACGATTGCTCGTTTGATAAATCTGCATTCCCTCCCGCAACTACATGTGTTGTACATTTCCTACAAGATTATGTGGATTCGATTGGCGGAATGCTTCCACGACTAAAAAGATGTATTTTGAATGGGGTTTTCTTCAATAAGATAAATGAAAGTTGGATTTGTTCTGAATCCTGACGCATCATCATCACACGAAAGGTTTTCATTTTTCATTTTTTTGTTTTCATTTTTAATCTTTTGTTTACACTTTAATTTTGCAATCTGATATTTTTGTAATTTGACGTTATTTATCTGTTGTATTATTATTTTATATCTTTTCTAATCACAAACGCTACGCACACCATTGCCACAAATTTATTAATGTCTGAAGATACAATTAATCTTCAAAGCATACAATCTAAACTTGTTGCTTATATAAATAGAGTTTCATCAGTTACATTTAAAAATAATGTTTCATATGAAGTTGATGATATTGAAAACTTCACAACCAACCAAGAAACTAATATATTATTCATCATAGAGGATGGTGAATCAGGTATGTTCACTTTTTTTTTATTTACATTCAGTTAATTGCGTACTAACACTCATTTATTTATCTTTCTGGTAGTTTTCTTAACAATTGATAAAAATGATGATAGAATTCTGAATTCTTCAACTATAATTGCAATAATAAAAAGACATTCAGAATGGAACAAAGAAATAAACCTCAGAAATCAGTTGCTTTTATTAAACATCCCAACCTCAATAGATGATAGAAATAGTTTTAGTCTACATAATTTAAAGTTGTTATTAAAATATGGTGTTGGCTCATACTTTGATTTACTTAAATCAAATGGAATCTTCGATGATTTTTCACAACAGGCTGTTGATAACACTAAAATTAAATTAAATAGAGTTTTTCTTGATATACAGAGTTTACAACAATTTATTCAAGTACCGGATTTATTGTCGAATTTACCAATTGAACTTCGGAACTGGCTGAATGAGAATTGTCACGAAAATCATAATGATGTAATTCAAAAAAGCTTTACTTTATTTAATGACATACATTCTTTGAATTTATTACAATCAATTGTTCAAGATTGGATTAAAAGATTACAAAGAATAATAGAGTTAATATATGACCCATTAAACGGTACAATTTCTGATGAGATCAAATTTTGGGATTCAAAGGAAAAAGTTTTAATAGGTATTAAAGAGCAGTTGGAATCTCCCGAGATAATACTATTATCTGAATTGATGTACTCAAAAAAACGAACACATACTGCAGTAGCGTTACTGTCAAATATTTCGTTAAAGGAATCTTTGAAAGTTGCATCACAGAACAATGAATTTTTGAAACATTTAAATGTCGATAATATTATAGCTTCTGAATCCTTGAAACAATTACAACTTTCAATCGAGTCTTTCTTTACTAATTTCAAAAAAATAAGATTATTCAAATATCCTGTTGAAAGAGCAATCGATCTTATCAAATTAATTACAATTGATTTTGAGAATCAGTTAATCAATATAATTTCAAATAATAATTTATTTTTGATGGCTTTTAACGAATTCGATGAACTTTTCAACCAAATATCCATTTTATTAACTGAATTTGATGGCGATTTGAGATTAGCGATTAATTCACTAAGAGAATTATTAAGGAAACAAGGAAATATTTTTATTCCCATTAAAAATGAAAATCCAACGTATATTGAAACCGTATTAATTGAAATCAAAAATATTAGAAATTTGCATACTGAAATGAATGAATCAATTTTATCATTGATGAATAATTTAAATTCTGAAACGGATGACCAACTGGATATCTATCAGCAATTATATACAGAAGCAAATAACTCATTCAATTCTATTTCATCAACTCAAATTAGATTACTATTTTCCAAGAAAATGGATTTTATAACTTCTCAAAAAATAACGTATATTCAACATCTTTCGTTTATTGAACGTAAAATTGCCAATTTAATTAAGACTACTATGCTTAGTTATAGTGATAATTCTGATTTGTTATTTAAAATGTTTGAACAATTCAGATTGATCTTGAGTAAGCCTCAAGTTAGATTAATTCTACAGGAATTTCATAATATATTACTGCAAGGAATAGAAAAAGAACTTGAAAATCTAGAATATCAGTGTAAAAATCAAAAACAAATTACAGAAGTTTTAATATGTAAGAGAATTCCAACATTTTCTTCTAAACTTTTTTGGATTAAGCAAGTTTTAAGTTCGGTATCCAAAATTTTCAATCATTTAGAATTAATTTTAAGTAAGGAATGGTTAAGTTATCCCGAAGGTAAAAGATTTTCGACAAAAATATCAACGCTATTATCGGAAATCGATATTGATGTTTTGTTTAATGATTGGTTAGAGTTAACATTAGACAGGATTTCTGGCTCGGCTTTAAATTCATCTTTGTTCATCGAAAAACCAATAAACGAAAGAATGGAATATTCAATTAATATAAGTTATAAAGATTTAGAACTAAATGATGAAATTAAATGTTTACAAACATTACATTTCAATATTCCTGGTAATATTATATCATATTCGGATAAAATTTATGTAGTTTATAGGTATGCTTCAAACCTAAGTGAATCATTAAAACACTTTTATTCTTTATTATCATCAATTGAAAACTTAGGATTATTAAAAATTTTGATAATTCCCTCAATTAAGAAGATTTTATCATTGATTAATTCAATGAAGGAAAGTACATGGTTGGATGCGTATAAGATTGAAGAAATGAAACAAAAAGGTGTTATTACGAACAAGTCAAATATACTAAACAATATAGATCAATTACAAAACTATCTTTCAACACTTATTGAGCAAATGATAATTTTAAATGGTGTAAAGGATCAATTTGCTCGATCTATTGAAAGTTTAAGTAATTGTGAATATGACAATAAAACAATATCAACAAAATTATCAAAAATCCAAAAACTTTTATACAAAATTTTTGAAATGAAATTATTTGATCCAAGCAATTTCAATGAGAAGCTTAATAAAAAAATTGAGAACATTCTAACTGAAAAATGTAACAACCAACTCAATGAATTTTATCAAATATGGTCAAACAACGAATTATATTTTTTATATGAAAAGAAAGAACATCAAATTGTAGTCCAAGATCTATCTATTTCAATTGAGCCTCCCTTAGCAGCATCAAAAGAAGATTCAATTGTAAAACTTAATTCAATAATTTTAGTTCTAAAAGAACTGAAAAAATTAGCATTTACTAATTACCTTGAAGATGAGAATAACGTGTATTACGATCTTCAAAAAGAAACATTCATTGCAAATTATCAAGACTGTTTAAAAATTATTTTTAAAACATTCATGCAAGCAGACGATTTCTACAATAGATGGACCTCGCTGCAATTTATTTGGGATATTGAATTCACCAAACTTGATTATATCAAAGAAGAAAATATTTCACTATGGTTACACCTTTTTGATAAATTAAAAATAATTCGTGATACTTTTGATACCGTTGAAACTTATAAGTATTTTGGGCTTGTTAGAATTGACTATGAACAAGCACAGAGAAGAGTTTATACACAGTTTAGTTTGTGTTATCGTAAACTTGTTGAATCTTTTGGTACCATATTACAAAAGTTAATTAAAAATATTTATGATGGCTTAAATGATTTAATTATAAATTTCAAAGGACTTTCATTTAACTTGAGTGACTCACAATCCATCATTTTGATTCTATCATATATTCGCAAAAGTGGACAATATTTATCGAAAAATGATGACTTAATGTTACAACTTAAACATGGAAGTTCAATTTTAACAAAATATAGATATAATTTTACAGATGACTCGTTGGCTTTTTCAAAATTACAAGATTCTGTTAGAATTCTTGAAGAATTGATTTCTGAAAATTCAAAGTATTTAAATGGTCATATGGAACTTATTAGAACGGTCATTAATGATGAAGTTCAAAGTTTAAAGAAAGCTGTTTTAATGGCTAGGGCTAAGTGGAATGATCAAAAACCGAATGAAACAGCATCAATTCAAAGTGCTATTTCACTTCTTCAATGTTTTGAAAATGTTTTTAATGATTTGAATAAGACAACCGAAAAACTTAATGACGCATGTGGGGTTTTAAACTTACCATTTAATGTTAGTGTGAAAAATGATATTGAATCAGTATCTCATTTTCAAAAAATCTGGAATATTGTCATGAAATTACATCATTCCTTTGATGAAGTGAAAAATGTTGACTGGAGGTCAATATCCCTATCTCATGTAAGGAATTTCCTAGATGATTCATTATTATTTGTTCGATCACTGCCAAGTGATATTAAAACATATCCAGCTATAGCCTCACTTGTGATTAGCATTAAAAATGTTATTCAGTTGCTACCATTTCTAGCAATTTTACAAAATGGATCATTGACTAAAAGTCATTGGAACGAAATCTTTGGGCATATTAAACTCCAAAAATCTCCCGATATTATTCTTTTGGGTGATATCCTAAGTTTGAACTTATCAAAAAGTGAAAAATATATTAAATCTATTGTCAGTATTGCAGAAGCTGAAAATTTATTAGGCAAATCAATTAATGAAATTGAATCATCTTGGGATGAACAAAAATTTGAAATCTATGTCCTAAACTCTGAAATTACTCTTCTTTCGGGTTCTGATGATTTATTAACCAAGATTGACGATAACCTCAATACTTTAGAGTCTATTTCGGTTTCTCCATACTATGCTAAATTTTCACATCGTGTTGAAGTTTTTGAAGATAGATTAAATACATTGTCAGAAATTACCAAGTTATTTTATGATGCTCAAAAGCAATGGGTTTATCTTTTAGGTGTTTTCAAAGAGAAAGAAGAGTTAGGTAGAGTAATGTCAATGGATTTATCACGTTTTGAAACTGTATCCTACGAATTCAAATATTTAATTAACTCTGTTCTTAAGACTTCAATTGTATTGAATATTATTGATATTCCTGATATTTTACTTACAGTTAAACGAATTTCAGAGTCATTACTGAAAATCAGAAAGTCACTTATTAGCTATTTAGAGAAACAAAGGGAACGGTTTCCACGTTTTTATTTTATTAATAATGATGATCTATTAGAATTTATCGGCAATTCTACAAATAAATTGGTAATGACAAAACATATAAAAAAGATATTTCCGGGAATTTTCTCACTCAAATATGAAGAAGAAAGTATGTTAATTACTGACATTATATCAGCAGAAAATGAAGAGGTTCATTTAATGGAACCTGTTTCTTTGATTAAAAATCCGGGGTTGGTTAACTGGTTACAAGCATTAGAAACCGCTATCAAGTTAACATTAGCCTCTATTTTAACTACAGTAATGCAAATCTTTGGTAGCTGTTCATTTGATTTAACTAACAAAGAAGAATTTCATGAAATTTTGCATTTGTATCCATCGCAAATATTGGTTTTGGGCTTACAAATTCAATGGACGGAAAACATCGAATCAAGCATTTTAAGTTCCGATTATCAAAGAAATCTAAACATTTTAGAAACTATTCTGGTTTTTCTTACCACTTTTATTAAATCAAATTTGAATAGCTTAACAAGAATCAAAGTTGAGAACTTACTTATTGAAGTAATCCATAAATATGATGTTTTGCATCAACTAATGGATAATAATGCAGTGGCAATTGATAACCCTGTGTGGTTTTCAGAGCAAAAGTTTTATTTTAATTCTGACAAAGATTTGATTAAAAGTGTTTTGGTTATCCATGGTAGTTACTCTACAAATTATGCATATGAGTACTTAGGTGCCGTTCAGAAATTGGCGTATACACCACTACTGACTAAAACGTTTACACTACTGGCTGAATCATTGGATCAAAACCTAGGTGGTTTGCTATTAGGTCCTGCAGGAACTGGTAAAACGGAAACTGTGAAGGCCCTTGGTTATAATCTTGGTAGAGTTGTTTTTGTTTTCTGCTGTGATGAATCTTTTGATATTGAAGCAGTTGGTAGGATTTTATTAGGTATTTCACAAGTTGGTGCATTTGGATGTTTTGATGAATTTAATAGGTTGAATGAAAGTATTTTATCTGGCATTTCAACACAAATTGAAAAAATACAAAGTGGTTTATTAAAAAATTGTGAAACTACAATATCTGGTAAGTTGTTATCAATTAATCAAAATACTGGTATATTCATTACAAACAATCCTAACTATGAAGGTAGATCTACTTTACCTGATAACTTAAAAAGTAAATTTTTGACATACAGTATGATAGTTCCTGATTCTGAAATTATTGCAAGGGTCCTCCTTTCAACACAGGGATTTGTCCAAGCCACAAATTTGTCATGCAAGTTGGTGCAGTTTTTTGCAAATATGGGATCATTATGTTCAGAACAGAAACACTATAATTTTGGTTTGAGAAACTTAAAATGGGTAATTGTTCATTCTGGTAAAATTAATAGAAAATTTATTAATGATTCAATTGATAACGTAGAAGAACTTGATATCATTCAAAAAAGTTGCTGTGATGTCATTTTACCTAGGCTTGTCAGTTGTGATGAAGATATTTTTTATAATGAAATTGCTAAATTTCATAAACCAATCACTAACTTGACTAAGAAAGATGATTTTAATTCTTCCTTGATAGAGATTGCAAAATCAAAGGGATTGGCTATTTCTGCTGAATGGATTTTGAAATGTACTCAAATTTATGAAATTAGTCAGCTTAATCCTGGTTTCATGTTGGTAGGTACATCTTGTGTTGGAAAATCCACGTGTTTTGATTGTTCAATTGAAGCTATAGGTGTGGTTACCAAAAGGATTAATGAATTTTTTCGTATTGATCCTAAGGTTATTCCTAAAAGTACACTGTTTGGTGAATTAGATTACACTACTAGAGAGTGGAAAGATGGTATTCTGACATCAATATTACGTACTATTAATGTAAACTTGATAAGAAATGAAACAAAGCATATTTGGATTATTTTTGATGGTGATATTGACCCAACTTGGGTTGAAAATTTAAACAGTGTTTTAGATGATAATAAATTATTAACATTACCAAGTGGTGAAAGAATTCCAATACCTGATAATGTCAGATTTGTTTTTGAAGTTGATAATCTAATACATGCTACGCCTGCCACTATTAGTAGATGCGGTATTATTTTGTTTAATAAAGCATACTTTACAATTATTGATTTATTTAAAAAATCATTAACGAATTTCCAGCATAGTCGTAATGAAAATGAAGCTGAAATCAATAAACTTTTGATTGATAATGATTTTTCGATCAAAGACTTGAAAGATTCTCTAGTCAACTCACTTTATGAAATCTTAGATGAGGCAACACTGACATTGCTTTGGGATTACTGTTTAATGTATCCAGCAATTTTGAAAAATACAGAACATAAGGTTATCAAAAATATTACTAAATACATCAATAAATTTTTTAGTCTATTAATTAAACATATTTCAAAAAATTCTTATTTAAGTCGTGGTGATTATTCTAAATATCTTTTTAATGCAGCATTTTTGACAATAGTGTGGTCATTTACAGGAGAGTTCGTACAAAAGGATAAAATTAAGTTCATCAAGCAGTTACTAAAAATTCCAAAGTTTCAGAAAATTGAAAAAATAGCATCTGCTGGTGATTTGATTCATATGACAGTTGATCCAGTGGATGGCAAAATAAAAAGTTTAGAAAAATATGTAAAACAAATTGATTTACAACCACATATGATTTTGGGGTCTAGTGTTGTTATCCCAACAATTGATACAGTCACATATGAATATTTGATATACTCTATTCTTGATCAACATGAACCATTAATTTTATGTGGTCCTCCAGGTTCGGGTAAGACGATGTTTTTACTGGCAAGTATTCGAAACGCTTCTAATTTTGATTTGTTAAGTATGAATTTTTCAAGAGAAACAACAGTTAATACTATCTTGAAAGCATTGGAACAATTTTGTCAATATAAAAAATCCATTAATGGTATTCTTTTATGTCCAAAAACTCCTGGGAAGTGGGTAGTCTTATTCTGTGATGAAGTTAATCTACCTAAAGCTGACAAGTATGGAACACAATTAGCAATTGAATTTTTGAGACAAATTGTGATTCAGCATGGTTTTTGGCACCCAAAAAAGAAATCATGGATCACTTTGCAAAATGTTCAATTTGTGGGAGCCTGCAATCCTACTTCAACATCTAATAGATATTCCCTTTCGGATAGATTTTCAAACTTTTGTACTACTATAATGGTTGACTATCCATCGACAAATTCCTTAAAAACAATTTATGGAGTTTATTCTAAGGCATTACTAAGAACTGTTCCAGACATGATTGGTTACAGCGATTCGATATGTGATTCCATGGTGGAGGTTTATGTTAATTACAAAACCAGATTTTCAAATGTAGATATTGCACACTATATATGTTCTCCTCGTGAACTGACAAGATGGGTTAAAGGTTTGTGTGTTGCATTAAAACCACTTCTCTCCATAAACTTAGAAAGTCTGGTGAGATTGTGGGCACATGAAGGTTTGAGATTATTTTACGACAAATTAATTAACCAAGATGAAAAGGATTGGGTTTATGATATGCTTTTTGGTGTTGCCAAACAAAATTTCCCACATATCAACATAGAAGAAGCATTAAAAAAACCAATACTTTTTTCAGATTGGTTAAATTATGAATATCAATCTGTCGATGAAAGTGCTCTGAAAAACTTTGTTAGAGAAAGATTTAATGTATTTAATCAAGAAGAATCAAATGGCAATATTATCTTATATGATGAATTATTAGAACATCTTCTTCGAATTGACAGAGTCCTCAAGAATGATCAAGGACATATGATTTTAGTTGGTCCTAGTGGTAGCGGTAAAACCACATTAACTAAATTCGTTTCTTGGATGAATGGTATCAGTGTTCGTCAATTGAATGTCACGAAATCATTTACCTTAACTGATTTTGAAAAGATATTGAAAGATCTACTAGTCAAATGTGCTGTTCAAGATGAAAAGATTTGTTTTATTATCGATGAATCGACTATTTTAGAAGATTCATTTTTAGAAAAAATGAATACTCTTCTAGCAAACGCAGAAGTTCCTGGTTTATTTGATGGTGATGATTATGATGCATTAATGGATTTATGTTCAAAAGCGTCACAAAGTCGAGGTTTAATATTGGATTCCTTTGATGAGATTTATACATGGTTTGTTAAACAAATTTCCAAAAACTTTCATGTTGTATTCACTATGAGTGATCCGTATTTAAAAAGTTCAACACCGTTTATTTCTTCATCTGCTTTGTTTAATAGGTGTGTTGTTAATTGGATGGGTACTTGGTCAAATAACTCATTATCCGCTGTTGCTAAGGAGCTAACATCAGCCATTCCTCTAGATAAATCGGATTATAAAATTCAAAAAGAAGGAAATGATACTGGTTTGAGATGTGTTGTGATTAATATTTTAGTTTCTATGCATTTAAGCTATAATCATCAGCTAACTGCCAAAACTTCACCGTTGCAATTTTTGAACTTTATCAATAGTTTTACTTCTATTTTTGTTGAAAGAGAGAATGGTATACAGACTTTAAATTCACATGTTAACAAGGGTTTGGATCATTTGAAAGAAACATTTTTGAAAGTTAAACAGTTGGGTGCCGTTTTAGAAAAAAAGGGAGCTCAGTTACAAGTTGAAGAAGAAAAGTCACGTAAAATTTTGGATAAAATGATTATGGATCAAAATGAATCAGAAAGAAAACAGGATATGTCTTTCAAAATGCAGGAATTGTTTGCAAATCAAGAAAAGGCAATAATAAAAAGAAGAGAGCTTGTGGTCTATGAGTTGAATGAGGTTGAAACTTTGATAGAAGAAGCACAAAAAGGTGTTCTCAACATTAAAAAGCAACATTTAACTGAATTAAGATCAATGCATAACCCACCAGAAACTGTTAAAATGATTCTGGAGTCTATTTGTATTATGTTAGGTTATGAGGTTTTTTCATGGAGAGATGTTCAGCAGGTTATTAGAAAGGATGATTTTATTGCAAGTATTATTAGTTTTAATGGCGAAGAACAAATCACAATCGAGTTAATCAATTACATGGAACAAACATACATGACAAAAAGTAACTTTAATTATGAATCAGCAAATAGGGCCAGTAAGGCATGTGGACCTTTATTGATGTGGGTCAAAGCACAACTCAAATTTTCTTTGATTGTTGTTAAAGTTAAACCGTTAAAAAATGAGTTACATGAATTAGAAAATGAGTTAATCAATACCAAGGCGAAATTGATAGCTATTAACGAAATGATTACAGATTTAAAGGAGGAAGTTGAAAAATATAAGGTTTATTATAGTGAAAATATTAGAATTAAAGAAAATATTAAGATTGAAATGGAAAGTGTTAAAGACAAGCTAGATCGTAGTGTTGAATTGCTTAAAAGTTTGAAGAGTGAACGTCAAAGATGGGAAATTAATATTTCTGAATACCAAGAGCAAAAAGATTATTTTGTAGGTGATACAATTTTATTGGCTGCATTTAGTGCCTATTGTGGTTCTATTTTACCTGCGGTTAGAGAAAAGTTAATGAGTTTATGGAAAAGTATATTAATTAAAAATGGTGTTTTATTTGATCCAAAAATTAACTTATCAAATATGCCAGGAATATTTTCAGCTGATGACATTATTCAATGGCAAAAATTTGGATTACCAAATGATGATCAATTTATTGGTAACACGGCAATTTTAACGTCTTCATTCACTGATTGCTTCCCATTTGTAATTGATCCATCAGGACAGTTTGTTAAATTTTTACCTAAATTAATTGAACCTAAACAGTTAGTTATTTCAAGTTTTCTTGATCCTGAATTTAATAAGAAACTTGAAAATTGCATCAAATTTGGTGGTTCAATTTTAATTCAAGATGGTGAATACTATGATCCGATTATTAATAGATTAATTTCAAGGGATGTCACATTAATGGGTGCTGGTAGAATGATAATTAGGTTAGGTGATAAAGAAATTGATATGTCACCCGAATTTAAATTGTACATTTTAACAAAAGATTCAACTATTAATTTGTCACCTTTTATTTCAAGTAGAATGAAGATATTGAATTATACATTTACCAAGAATACAATTATCAATGAATCTTTGAATATAACTTTGAAAGTTAGAGAAACACAAATTGAAAGTAAAAGATTAGAACTAATGAAGAAAACTATTGAATGTAAATCACAGTTACGGTTTTATGAAAAAGATTTATTAGATATTTTAGGTTCAAGTAAAGATAACATTTTAGATGATGATAAATTATTAACAAAACTCGAAATCATTAAAAAAGAAACCCAAGTTTTAGAGCTTCAAATGAGTGAAATTGATATTATGATGATTAGTTATAATGATATACGGGATAAGTTTAAACCGCTAGCTGATTTGTATGGACAAATAAATAAACTATTTCAGAATTTATCATCAGTTAATAAAATTTACAAATTTTCAAATGATTACATAAAAAATATTTTCAAATATGCATTGGAAAAAACTACTGACTTACCAGTTGATAGCGTTAAACTTGAATTTATAAAAAGAATTTATGAAAGTGTTTCAACATCACTACTACAAGAAGATAAACAATTATTTCAAATATTAATTAGTAAATTAACCAAAATGAAAGTTACTGAAGGTATGAGTATTGCAGAAAGTATTTTAGAATCAACATTCATAATTCTTAGAACAGATAAAGGTAATGACTCAACAATTATTATTGAACGGTTAGCTGAAACCAATGAAAGTATTAAAATTATTAAATATGCACTTGGATCAAATGATGGATATTCTATTGCAAACCGACTCATTAATGAAAATCAAGATTCCAATGTTTGGTTAATTATTGAAAATATTGAAATTTCCAATGAGTTTTTAGAAATAATTTCAGACATTATAGAACAACTAAAATTAAAACAAGATGGTAAAGCAAATACGAAGTTCAAACTAATAATGACAACAAAAATTGATTCGGATATACCGACATTGTTAATACAATCTTGTAAGCAAATAATAATTGAAAATGAAATCAATCTTAAAAAAGGTTTATCTGAACTGATGTTGAATGAATCAAGCTCTTTAAATATTAATAAGCTATCAACTATTCAACCGAAAGAATTGAAAAAAATACTATTTATACTTGTATGGTATTATTCTTTGATTATTTCAAGATTAAGATTTGCAAAAATCGGATTTTTTAAAAGGTACGAAATTAATCAATCAGATTTGAAAAGTGCCGAAAAATTCATCATCAAATTCATTAAATCACAAAGGGAACAAGTTATGAACGAGAATTCATTTGAAATAATCAGATTCATGATAAGTAATTTAATATTTGGTGGTAAAATTGATAATTCAAAAGATTTAGAATATGTGATTAAACTCGGAAGTTCAATATTTAAAAAGGATATGTTTTCTGAACGATTTAATTTATTACAGTTCACAAATGAGGATTCAAATGATGGTTTAAATCATATCCAATTGTATGCACCGAGTGGTAATATTTCTATTAATTATGTTAACTTTATTGAAAATCTCCCTGATTTTGAACCAATGGAATGGCTTGCACTTCCATTGGATACGATGTTGAAAAGGGACAAAGTTAGAGATGTTAGGAATGAAGAGATTACAAAACATTTATTAGAAGTGATAAGTTAGTCTAAGTTTATATGTATAGATTTTATTTGATTAAATAGATAAAATGAAAAGTATAGTTATAGTTAGTTAAGACTAAAAATTAAAAATTAAAAATTAAAAATTAAAAAAAGGAACGTAAGAAAATAAAATTTGAGCCATATTTGATGAGCATGAATTTTCAAGTTTCTGTGAACTTAAAAGAAAATACTACCTACACACAATAGGCAGATCCAATTTATCTTTTTCCATATTTCATCGATCACAAACAGAGAACAGATAGGAAGATACAAGATGGGTTTATTATGGTGGAGGAACAACAAATCGGAATCAACATCAGATTCTACAACAACAACGGGAATTGAACAGACATCATCAACGCCGATGTCAGAAGATTTAACAAATTATCTCGAATCTAAAGAATCACAATTAAGTAATAGAGAATTCAAATCTTTGTTACGTAGACAATCTGAAAACTCAAATGCTGTGAAGAAGGAACAGGAAGGTGATGGGATTGATACGGGTGCCAATTTTTTATCTATGGTTCAGGGTAAACCAGCGCAAGAATCTGATGATAATAATGCGAAGGAGAACGGGGGTACTGCTGCTCGAGTTGAAAGTTTGAAATTACCATCTTCGGTATCAACGACAAAATCGATGAATAAACCGAAAGAATATTTAAATTATGAATTTGAAAAATACCAAAGGGAGAATAATGAAAAGGAAAGTATTTTAACAAACTGTTCAGAAATTCAGTATAAATTTTATGATTGTTTAGGAAAGCAAAAGGTTTGGGATAGGTTGAATGCTGTTGCTACTTTGAAATCAGATGAATGTACGAAATTATCGGAATTTTTCATTGCATGTACAGAAATTCAGAAAAAGGCATTTTTATTATATGATTATTCAAGTTTAAATAATATTGATGAAATGAAAAGTGCTTCAAGAGATGTTGATTTTATATTTACGAAAAATTTTGAAAATGTTGATGATGTTCAAGATAAGGAAAAGTTTTTGAATTATACGAAAGAGTTAAGGGTTAAAAGGGAAGATTTTTTCAATAAGTATAATAAATAATTTTATGTTAGAGATCTTGTTAAATAAATAAAATATTGTAGAATGATGATGAATGAAATATTGAAATATTTATTTATAAATTAAAAATTAATTATAAAAATAATATAGATAAGATTATAAAATGTAAATTATAAAAAAATTGTCAATAGTTGAATGTATATGTTTTTTTTTAATTGACAAAAAAGTAATAATTGAATAGGATTGAAAAAAAACTGATTAAAAATTAATAATTAAATATATTTTTGTATTTGAAAAACAATAATATTAAAATAGTAATAAAATGAATTAAGTAAAATCAATGAACTTAATTTGATTTTTCATGTTGAGTAGAAACTCTCTTCATTGCAGCAATGAAATCTTCAAAAGATTTACCCTTACCTTCCTTCTTTTCTTTGTTACCGTTCATCCAATCGTCGAATTTTTTAGATTCAGACATCATGTAGTAAGCACCACCTAAGACACAGAAGACACCAAAGGACCAAATCCAAACTCTAACAACAGTAACAATGTCGTTCCAGTTTTGAGACCACCAACCGAATAAAGTGAAACAAGTTGCAATGATATCAACAATTAAAACAGCACCAGATAATTGCCAAGATGGAATTGAAGACCAGAATGGACCAACAGCTCTAGTAATGAAAATTAACCAATTTTCAGTTAAAGAAATTTGTAAGAACATAACACCATCAATAGAACCGAAATTTTGAATAATACCACCCTTTGGTAAGAACATGGTAGTTAAAGTTAACCATGAACCAACTGCTAAAATAATACCTAAAATAATAGACATACCCCATAATCTTGGTAAGTTCCATTTAACAGGTTGTTGAGCAAATGGCGCATTATCATAAGCAATTGCTAAAGTAGCAACATCAGCAAAAATAGCAATGAAAACAACTAAATCAATGTTTAAAGATTCATCTAAGATAGCAATCCATAAACCAAAGAAAATTTCTAAATGTAAAGATAAAGCAATTCTGTAAACAACATAAGAGTACATTCTGTGGAAAATTTCTCTTGAAGTCTTTAAAGCATCAATAATAGCAGATAAACCAGGAGCAAGGAAAACAATATCAGCAGCAGATCTTGCAGCATCGGAAGCACCTTCGACGGCAATACCAGTATCAGCCTTCTTTAAAGAAGGAGCATCATTGACACCATCACCAGTCATAGCAACTAAATAACCTCTGTTTTGTAAAATTTCAACAACATTATATTTATGTTGTGGGAAAACTTCAGCAAAACCATCAGCATTTTCAACGAAATCATATAATTCAGAACCAGCCATGTCACCACCACCACCTAAACCTAATCTTTCAGCATCGAAAATTTGATCACCTAAACCTAATTGTCTACAAGTTTCCTTAGCAATACCAACAGCATCACCAGTTAACATCTTAACTCTTAAACCTAATCTTCTTGCTTCAGCAACAGTTTGAGCAGTATCATCTCTTGGAGGATCCATACATGGCATAATACCTAAAATTTCCCAATGACCTTCACCTCTCTTTCTTGCAACACCTAAAGATCTGAAACCTCTTGAAGCAAATTCTTCAACCTTATTTTGGTAAGCTTCTAAAATATCTTCTGGAATTGGATGATCTTCAGCAACAGTTTTTAAAACGAATAATGGAGCACCTTTAACACAAATAATTTTTTCACCTTCTGGAGATTCAACAATAGCAGTAACTTTTTTGGAAACAGGATCAAAAGGTTGGAATTCTAAAGTTTTATATTCTTTCATTGCAGCTCTTGCCTTTGGATAACCAATTAAAGATTTTAAGAAAGCCTTATCAATTGCATCTAAACCCTTCTTCTTTCTTGAAGCAGCTAAACAAGCAGTTAACATTAAATCATCAGCATCAACACCAGCAACAGTATAAGGTTCATGTAATGATAACTTATTCTTAGTTAAAGTACCAGTTTTATCGGAACATAAGATTTCAACACCAGCTAAAGATTCAATTGCAGATAATTTTTGAACAATTGCTTGTTTCTTTGCTAAATAAGCAGCACCGACAGCCATGGTAGTAGTAACAACAGCTGGTAAACCAACTGGGACACCAACAATGGTAATTGCTAAAGTGTATCTTAAGATTCTAACAATTGGGTCAGATCTGTAGAAACATGCACACCAAACTAATAATAAAGTTAAAATGACGAAAACTAATAATAAAGTACCAATACCATTTAAAACTTCGGTGAAATGACCTTGACCACCAGAAGCCTTGTTAACTAAAGCAGCAGCTCTACCAACAAAGGTGTTATCACCAGTTGCAGTAACCATCATTAAACCTTCACCTCTTTTAACAGTTGAAGAAGCAAAAGTTGGATCATTGTTATGTTTATCGACAGCTAAAGATTCACCAGTAATAGCAGATTGATCAATTTGTAAGAAACATTCTTCAGAAACCAATTTACCATCAGCTGGAATAACAGTACCATCTTCTAATTTAAGAATATCACCAGGAACAACTTCATTAGCTGGAACGTCAACGAATTGACCATCTCTAACAGCAACAGCAGTATTAGCTAAAGTTTTCTTTAATTCATCAACAATGGAACCAGCTTGGTATTCTTGGATGAAACCAACAGAAGCATTAAGCATTAATAAACCACAAATAACACCAAAATCAACCCAATCTTCTAAACCGACAGCTAATAAAGCAGCAGCTTCCATAACGAATTGAATTGGACCAATAAAGAACATACAGAATTTAAGAACCATATTTTCTTGTTCTTCAGCCATTTGATTTAAACCAAACTTCTTGGTTCTTTTTTGAACTTCAGAGGAGGTTAAACCAGTTGAAGGATCAGTATGTAAATATTCATCTGGGACTTCTCTATAAGAGGAAGAATGATGTTCGTCTTCTTCGTCTTCTTCATCTTCTTCGACGTTATGGTTGGATTGTAATTCCATAACTAATTCATCGATGTCTTCTTCTTCATCATCGTCATCATCGTCTGCAGCATCAGGAGCGACTTGAGGTGGCTTTTCAGCAATTGGTTCGTGAATTTCTTTTTCAGACATGGTTATATTATATTAAGTAATCAAACAAACACGTTAAAAATTTTGGAAAAACTATTAGTTAGTTAATATTTATTAATAAAAGATAAAATATTGTAATTAGAATTGGGTAATTAAATATTTTGGGAACGAGTGAATTTCGAAAAAAATAAGTTAAAATAAATTTGGGTTAAAAGAATTAAAACTTTGAATTTAGGAAATAGCTTTTTTTTTCAATTGATAGTGAAGATTTGTTGATTGGGTATCTGATACTTAATATAAGAGACTGAAGAAAGGAAGGAGAGAAAAGAAGAGAGAGAAGGAGAAACAGAAAAGAAAGGAAAAGAAAAGAAAAACGGAAGAAAAGCGACGAAAAGGCAGCCAGTCGCGAGACGAGGGCGATAAAAAAGTGGACCAAGAGGATTAATTGGATAACGTGGATAACAGAGAAGAAAAAGACGCAAACGGGCCGCGCGCCTGCCGCATCGGGCCAAAGGTAAACAGAGCAGGGCCAATGAGAGCGCGCGGAAGGGCGGTGCTGTTTCCGATGCGGGTTGTGTGCGGGTGTGTTCTGGTGGGTGTGTCTGCCATTTGCGTGCGGGCGGGCGACGCGGGCGGGCGACGCGAGGCGACGCGGGCGCTGGGCTGGCGCTGGGCTGGCGCTGGCGCTGGCGCTGTCGTCATGGCCGCCTGCCGAGTTCCGCCCTTTTCCGCCGCTCGGGCTGTTGCTGGGCCGTTGCGGGGCGGTTGCGGTTGCGGCGATGTTCTGTGCTCGGTTCTGCTGCTTGCCGTTGGCCGCCCGACGGAGGATCTGCCGTGCGCGTCGCCGCGTCGGTTGCGCGTCGCCGCGTCGCCGCGTCGATCGCCTGCTTACGTAATCACCTCTCTTGTTTCCTCCTCTCTCTTTTCTTCAATTAACTTTTTGGTTTGTTTACATTCGCCTGTTTTCAATTTCCACTCGCCCCGGTTTCAAGCCCCAACGCATTTCTCACAGAAACTAATCGTGCCGAAAGACATACATCAGCAATCACACGTCAAAAAACCTTCCTACTCGAATCTTCCCAGTATCTAGACATCTGCGCTAGGTGGTACCAAACGGGTTCCTACAACGAAACATGCTCTCAGTACGTAATATAACTAAATAAAAACATAAAATAATAAATAAATCACTACAAAGTAGTTGTCGCAGCGGATTACCTAATCATCCTCAGATAATAAAACTGGATATCTGCCTCATGTGGCGGTTCTAATTTCTAATTTCTCATTTCTCATTTCTCATTTCTCATTTCTCATTTCTCATTTCTCATTTCTCATTTCTAACGTAACTAACTTTTCTTAATTCGCTTCTCGCGCCAAACGCCTTTTTCAGAACATGAATATTTCAAATTGACATGTTTTTTTTATTTTTTCAATATTTTGGATTATTTTCAATCACAGACGCCAATCTATCAACCAATCAATAATATATGACAAATACCTTCCAAACCATCCTATCACATCCAGATTTCATCCAAAATAACAACGAAACCAACGATACGAATGCCACTAACATAATTTCAATTTTAAATAATTTATCAATCCAATTAAACTGTTCAATTTGCCAAGATATCCCAACCCAGCCTTATCTTTTGCCATCCTGTGGTCACACCTTTTGCTACTCATGTATTAAATATTGGTTTCAGTGTAACCCAACATGTCCTATATGTAGATCCATTATTGGCGATAATAAACCAGTTTTAAATCATTCTTTAAAACAATTAATTGATTCACTATTAAAAGATTTGAAAATCTTGATAAATTTAATTGACAATCCAATAATTATTGATAATCTACTAAAAATTCTAGACCTTTGGTATTTAGAGAAAAACAACGATTTCCAAAATGATAAAAATAATGATTTCCCGTGGTTGAAAAAATTAAACGATAATTGGGGAAGAGCGGTTGTTGATAATGAAGATGGTGTACCAAGATGTTCTGCTTGTCATTGGGAATTAATTGATGGTCTTTGTGAAAATTGTGGTAGACAAATGGTAGGTTGGCAAGATAGAAATGATGGTGATGAATTAAATGATTTAGATGATGGTGATGATATCGATGATGATATCGATGATGATATCGATGATGATGATGATGATGAAAATTTGGTATATTCAACAAGACAGGCTTTTGCTTCTGACGATCAAGATGATAATTGGAGTGATTTTGATAATGGCTTGAATGACATGAGGTCAAAATCAATTATTAACATGGAAGCTGAAGTATCCGGGAATGAACAAAATGAAGAAGACGAAGAAAAAGAAGATAATGATGTTTATGATCGTCATAGTCGTCCAAACGAATATGAAAGTGATGATGGTTTTGTGGTTGATGAAGATGAAGAAGATGAAGAAGATGAAGATGAAGAAGAAGATGAAGATGAGGAAGAAAATGAAGATCAAGATGAAGATGAATATCTTAATACTTCGGATGTGGAAATCGTAAATGATAGTTTAGCTTCTGGCGATGAAGATATAATTGTCCAATCAAAACCAAAATCAATCGACATAGATGACATATCTGACGATTCTCATGTTGGTATTGTCAATAATCGTAAAAAGAAAATAACTTTTTCAGATGATGATGAAGATGATGATGATGATGATGATGATGATGATGATGAAAAATTTATACAGCATTTGAAATCCAAAAAGAAAAAAAATATAATTAGAGATGATGAAGAAGAAGAAACCGGTTTACTACAACCAACCTCCAAACCAGCTCATAAACTACATAAAAAAAAACATAAACATAACCATAAAAACAAACATAAACATAAAAAGAGCAAACACTAACAAAAAAAAATTATTCATTATTTACAAGTATTCTATAAATCTTTTTATATCATCACTACAATTCTAATCATCCCAATCACCTTGGAAATACCCTTCGGTATCATCATCAACCCAATCAATAATTTCATTAAAACAATTATCAACCTCATTAATTATTTCCTTTTTCTCCATTTCATTTTTAGTTTTGATATTATTTATCGTTTTATTGTAATATTCAACAACGTTTGGTAATATATTCTTGAAATATCTACGTTCACGTTCTTTTTCCATTACTTCCTCATCTGTTGAATTGAATCTATTAATCATGGAAATTTCATGATCTATTTTAACTAAGTTTTCATTCGCTGCCTTTTCAACATTCAACCAAAAATAATTATCAATTTTTAAATCATCTTGCTTTTCTAACCAATTCAAAATAATTGTTAAATCAATAAATTTTCTATTTATCCAGCACCATTTTATAAATATGGATAAAAATTTTAAAATCTCTTGATCTCCAACAACTTTAAAATTAAATTCATCAAATAATTTAAATATTAAAATTGATTCATCAATTAATTTACATTTGACAGATATTTTAAATAATTCACTTAAATCTTTATTGTTAACAAAATTGGTCCTTTTAATTAAATCAATTTGTTCACCAATAAAATCTTTCATTGATAATTTGGGTCCATTGAAATAACTTTCTTTATAAAATATTTCAACATTTAATCCAATATTTTTAAATTCAGAATTATTCTTTAAATTTAATTCATTTGAAATTTCAACTAATGCTTGAAAATCTAACTTATCATCAGCTAATTTAATACTTTTCCTTAATAATTCACTATTTGGTAAAATACCAAATTTTAACCTTGACTTGATATTTTCTAATTTTGGTAAAGAATTCAATGGTTTTAATTCACTTTCTAACTTGTCATATTTAATAACAGGATAATAAATTGGTTCTTGAACATCCTTACTTGACTTCTTATTAATATACAAAATTTGGGATAAAAATGAATATCTATGATACTTAGATTTTTTCAGACGTCTTTGAAATTTTTTATAGAAAATTAAACCTAAATCAGGATGTTTTTTAATAATTGTTCTCCAATAAATTAAAATTTGTGACCAATGAATTCTATAATTACAATCATTTCTTAGATTTTTTAACATTCTGAATATCATCTCAGGTTTTTGCTCCTTTTCAAAATGCCTTAATATTGAAAATACGCATAATTGTAAATCTTTTTTACTCTTAACATTTTTAAATGTTTCTAATGCTAAGTTATAATTTGAATGACGCAAATGTAAATATGTCAAATTATTTAATAATAATGACAGCTCATTCTCTTTCTCAGCAAATCGTTTAAATTCGATCAATTCGTCAGAGTTTATAAAAGTTTCATAACTTTTGAAATTTTTTGATAACTTATTACATAAATTACCAAACTTAATTGAAAATTTATTCAATTTATTTCTTTCCGCCAATGAATTTTCAATCCATTCAATATCTTCTAATTTTTCACTTTCCAATATTAAGTTATATATAAAGGAATCAATTGAAATATTCGTATTTGAATTTCTCGATAGCCATAATCTATATGATGTAAGACATAAATTTATATTTTTCGTTTGATTGAAAAGATTTGAAATGAACAAGTCCAACACTCTATTTGGTAATTCATTTTCTATTAGTACTTGTTGATTAAATAATTGTGTTGCCATTGGTATATTTTCAGTTTTCAAATATATTTGAATTGCAGATAATAAAATATCAGTTGGGATTTTATCATTTTTGTTTTGAAATGTTTGGAATATTTTATTAAATAAAATAAAATCAAAATTTGAATACGAAACTTTCATAAATAATACTAACATTTTGTCAGTTATTTTACTGAAATCTATTTTATCCTCGTAAACTTGAAGAAGTCTATATGCATACCAATCAAATGGTAAAAGTTGAATAAATAAATTTTGAAATTCAAATAAAGTTAGATATTTTCCAGTAACAAAAATAGAAGTGACTAATTCAATTGTTTTCTTAACTTGATTATTATCCATTAACTCATTTAAGCTTTTGAAATTCTTATAATCGATTTTTCTAGGTAGAACTCTTTGATCTGAAACTAATGGAATTGTTAAATTTTTAAAATTTTCAAAACCTCCATTTACAAAATGTTCAATTTCCGATTTAACTTCTTTCGGCGTTTTGACATACGAGATAATCTTTGATGCAAATTGTGATTCATAATTTCCAAGTTTATTATCAGTATCATTAATATTACCTGTTATTCCTGAATTAAGCCTTAATTGTTGATAAAATTTCAGATTTTCATTTATGTTTGACATTAAAAACTGTCGTATTTTACCTTTTGGATAAAACATTTTTAATTTGGTGTATAATATATGAATTTAAATAAATGAAATGATAAATTCATAAAATGTTAATAGTGTATTATTATGTAGTAAAGAAATTGTTGTTTTTATAATATTCTGTTAGCTGAATTATAATGAATGATTAAAGCCTTATTTCCTTGTGTCAAATTTACGTTGTTAAATTCAATACAGGATTTTTTAGTTGTAGATACTAATGATTTTTCTGATATTCAATTGGAATCTTTTCAATTTGAGAAAGCCCAATCAAACCGTATGTTTTCGAGAATTTTCAAGTTTTTTTCTCATTTCTCATAATTTTTTTTCATAACATGTTTTTTTCTTTTTTTAGTATTACACCTTCCTAATTGGGTGGAACAAGATCTTGAATATTACATTGATTCACTCTCTTAAGAGTTCATAAATTTTTATATATATATATATATATATATATATCTGTGTAACAGAATTAACAATACTGTTAGCGAGGATAGTCCGCACTTAGACGATTTACGCCTAGATATTAACGTTGACAATTAGTACAATTGTCAACTATTCTTTTAGTACTTTATACTCCTCTTTAATTAGACTAATCTCATATCTTAGGACGCCCTATAGTACTACTTCTTTCTTACAATATATTTGTAGCATAACTAAACTCTAAAAATCTAAATCTCAAAATTAACCCTGAAATTCCACAATTCCCGTGCATCCAAAACCCAGCAACCTTCAATCGTATGAAACACTACACCATAAGATCACTATCTCCATACGTCACCCCTGATTCGTACACCGATCATCCTTCCGGTGACCCATGAATCGCATGATCTTTTGCTCAACTAGTGTTACACTAAACAGTCGGTTTCTACTTAAAGGCACTCAACTCCCGTAATTTCTATAGTTGTTTACTAATTTATATAATTTCCTTTAATAGTCAATTCTGTTTTACACATTGCGCTAAACAAGTATGTTTATCATGACACAATATTATATATATTATTTCCTTTTATTAATCTTATTACTATTAATTAACAGCACATTGTTATAATAATTAAAGGTTCCCTAATTATACAATTAATCACCGATCTCATTTACGTCGTAAATTAGGTGTAATTAAATATAATTAATAATTAAATAAATATTACGTAAACCACAATTATAGTATTGTTCATTCTGTTACATATATATATATTTTATTGTAATACAGATGATATACCAAGTATATTACAGTTATACAGTTACTATTACAAGATTCATAAATTAGCAGTAAGGTTAAAATGGACGGCTTTGATCTGTTGGAATGCTTTTAAACCTTCATCACCCAATTCTCTTCCATTACCACTCATTTTATAACCACCAAATGGCATTCTAAGATCAGCTGCAAAAGTAAAGTTGACAAAAACTTGACCAGATTGAACCTTTCTAACATAATTTTGGGATCTAACTATATCTCTTGTAAATAAATATGCGGCTAAACCATACTCTGAATCATTACTCAATTTGATTGCTTCTTCATCACTTGTAAATTTAGAAACTGTAACAACAGGACCAAAAATTTCTTCTTTAACAACAGTCATATCTTGATTACAGTCCGCAATAATGGTTGGCTCAATATAGTAACCATTTTTATTGGTGGTTGTTGGAACTTTACCACCAGTGATAATTTTACCTCCTTCCTTCTTTGCACTTTCAATATAACCTAATATTTTTTCTTGTTGAGCCTTACACACAGTTGGACCCATATTAACACCCGGTACAAATTGTTCACCTTGAACATAAGCTTCTTCAACATGATCTTTATACATTGTTAAAAATTTTTCATAAATACTTTCTTGAACATAAATTCTCGATGATGCAGTACAGATTTCACCTTTATTGAAGAAAATACCAAACGCAGCCCATTTGACAGCTTGTTCAAGATCTGCATCTTCATAAACAACTAATGGAGACTTACCACCACATTCTAAAGTACAGTATTTCAAATTTGATCTTGCAGCACTTTCTTGAATTGATTTACCAACACCAGTTGAACCAGTAAATGAAATTTTATGAATTTTTTTGTGTTCACTTAATGTAACACCTGCAACTGAACCTAAACCACAAGTAACATTAATAACACCAGCTGGTAATTCTGCTTCTTGGAAAATTTTACACATCATTAATGCACTTAAAGGAGTTAATTCGGATGTCTTAACAACTATTGTATTACCAGCTGCTAGACATGGCGCAACTTTCCATGCAAAAGTACTCATTGGAAAATTCCATGCAATGATTGCAGCACAAACTCCATAAGGTTCGTAAACTGTGTAAGTAAATTTAGAAATTTCAGTTTCAATAGTCTTACCATCTTGAGCAGAAATTGCCTTACCTGCATAATATCTAAAGACGTCTGCAGAATGTAAAACATCAAAAATTGCATTTGTATCTTTAGGCTTACCAGATTCAATTGATTCCAAATCAGCTAAATGCGATGAATATTTAACCATTAAATCAGCAATTTTATATAAATATTCAGATTTGGCCTTACCTGAAATTGTAGACCATCTATTGAAAAAAGCATCTTCTGCAGCATCAACTGCTTGGTTAATATTTTCTACAGTTGCTAAGTGAACAGAACAAATTGTTTCACCATTACCTGGATTTTCAACTTCAACTGTTTTGCCATCCCCGGATTCCACAAATTCATTATTAATAAATAAACCAGTAGGTTGTTGGTGTGTGTTTCCATTAGGAATAGAAATTTCAACTTCAGTAGGATACATTGTTTGTTTATTTTATGTTTATTTTATGGAAATAGAAAGAATCACAGTTTAAATTAAGCCATTAAACTGTACCGGATACTATGGTTCTTTTATGGCAGCGGTTTTAACATTTTAGCGCTGTTGTCGGTTATCTGAGTCTACACCTTCCTAAAAAAGAAGGTCCTGGCGATTGCCATTTTGAGATTTCATAAATTCATTTTTAACCTTCCCTACCCAGTGTAATTTAAAAATACAAACTAGTATATTATAAAGATGTTCTATCTACAAGACCTTCATAAGTTTCACCAACATAAGTCTGGAATGCTTCAATAGCACGACGGTGTTTTTCAATGTTATCAAGTCCCAAACTCCGCACAAACTGATCAAATAATTCAACTAAAACCATTTTTGTTCGTTGAATGAGTGACGAAATCCTAATTTTTTCAGTTGCGCTTATAATAGTAATTGATTTTAAATTTGAATAATCTATTATGATTGATAATATGTTATCTAATTTTGATAATAATCTAAGCCAAATCAACCAATCACTAAATTTCGAAAATTTATATTTCATAAGATATTCAATCACGTCACCTGAAATTTTAATTAAATATGAAACGTACACTGAATTTGCAATATTATTCGGTAAATTCAATTGGTGAAAACCTTTGAAGTCATCTCCAATTAAAAACAATGTTGATTTACTAATGGTATTTGAAATTTCAGCATTCATTTCATTTTCTTCGTTGCTGAATAAAATTTGAAGTGGTGTGTCAATCATTATATTACCATGATAAGCAATTGGTATACCCTTAATTTGAAAGATTGAATACCAAATGAACTCAAGAATATCATCTAATTTATTGATTATTTGTTTTAAACTTAAACCTTCAACGTTTTTCTCTGATTTTGATGATAAATATTTAACGAAACCTCTTTGAATAATTAATAATTGTTCATCAATATAATCACTTAATTTCTGTTCTTGTAACTCTGATAACTTCTTAGTATTTAAATTTTCATTGAAAATGATAGGTATAGGATCTGATGCTGATAATTGCATATTTGCGCCAAATGGATTAATTACATCAACTGGTGCTTTTATTGGATCTGAAAAATCTGCCATCGGTGTGATATAGTTCGAATCTTTTGGCACACACGATGAGAGCACGTTCAGCTCAGGTGTTGATGGTAGAGAATCTGAATGTTCAAATTGTTTGAAATTATTAATTGATTTTTTAAATTCTGTATCTGTCATTTTAATATCCTCATCATTATTATCATCATCGAAATCATCAAGGTCAAGATCTGCACCTAATTGCGCAGGAATTTCGGTACTTGGAAGATTTTCAATTTCAGAATTTGGTAGAGCAGGTGAATCAGGTATCGTATAGTTTTCCATGATGTATTGAAGAATCGAATTTCACAAACAAGCAAGAATTGATATTTTAGAGTTTATTATTTAAAAAAAGGCAAAAAATCATGATATGAATTTGGAAAATGTCGCATATTTGAAGCATTTTTATAGTCGGTACAAAATGTCACATTATTTGCTGAAGCTTAAATATTAAATATTGAATAGTTAAATGGCCATGCTCAACCCCACAAATATACGCGCCCGAACCCATAAAACAATAGCTAATAAGTTATATAGTTGAGTTACATATATCGTCAAGCTAACCATGTAGTATTATGATCAATCATAACGAGGTGCAAAATATTAAATATTGTAATGTTGAAATAAACAAAATTATTTATAATGGGAAAAAGGAGCACACAGAGAATTAAAAAAAGCAGTAAAAAAATCAGAGTGAAAGTAAAAAATCAAAAATCAAAGTAGAAGTAAAAAATTTTAAAATAGCAGAACTAAAAACACCATTATTGTGTTACCATAATAAAAAAAATGAAATATTTTAGAAAAAATAAGTAAATTCTTTTTAGTTGAATTAAAAGAAAAAAGAACTCAAAAATACAAGATAAAATCATCAATAAGCCATTATAATTATTCAAACATTAATTAAAGCGGCAAATTCATTTCTTGAAACCAATCTGCTGAACGTTTTGATACCACCATTTTGTTCAGTACACCAAGAACCTTCAATTGCCGAAGTTAAAGATTCAATAAATTCAAAACCCAAGTTTCGTCCAACGAGGTATAGCTCTTTACTAATGAATTCTTTTTGAACTAAACTTTGTGATGCACAGGCAGAAATAAATAATGGTAAAATTGTAAAACATTTTGGCATTTTATTGATAACTGAGTTATCATTATTCATTGCAACAAAGTTGGAATAATTTGTAAAACTTATTATAAACTGATCTAAATAAAATCCAATAATTGGACTTGATGCAGAAATTAATGGATCACTAATTGCCAACAGTAAAATTTCTAATGACACGTGAGAAAATTTAGCAAATTCAATTAACTCATTATTATTGTGTGAATCATATTGGATTTCAGCAGTTTGAATTGTTGTCCAAATTAAAGACATATCAGATTTTAACCGTTTTAAATTTTCATTCAAATCATTTAACTCAATTGAATTTTTCATACGTAGTAACCAAATCAATTTTGTTGAAATCTGATTGATATTTATAATTGCAGTTAAAAGTATATTCTCAAGCCAGTTTTTTTCAAATTCAGGATCAGCGTTCAAATCAGTATTTGAATCAGAATCGGATTCAGAAGCAACAGATCCCAATAAAAAAATTTCTATCATTTCAGAGTTATAGTTTTTGAATAAACTTTCAGGTGATTTCAGATTCAACAATGAGTCAAATTCTGAAAAGTAAATTAAGAATGGGTATATGAATAAAAATTGAGAAAATAAAACTTTATCAAAATTTTGAGTTTGGCCAACTGAACCCAATAATATAGAGTTTGAATCATTCATAGATAAATTTAAATTCGTTGAAATTAAATTTGAGACACAAATTTCTGAAACTAAACCTAATAGTCTGTCAGCAGCACATAAATGTTTTATTGAATATGACGACCAATGTTCAATTGATTTTAGTGATTTTTTCGGTAAATTGCTAGAGACAATCAAAATTGAATTATTATAATGTTTTTCTGCGGCTTGTCTATATCGACTTGATAGGTCAATATTATTCGAATAATTATTCTTTGACAAAAATGTACAACTTCGAGCAAAAAAGATTTCTCTAAATGACGAAATAATTGGATTTTTTATCAAATTTGTTAGAACTGAAATTGATTTTGGAGTATAGTTCAACAAATCACTATACAATTCATCAGTATCTGAAGGAATGGGGGAATTTTTAATTGATTCAAAATATAAAGAATCAAATAAATCCGTAATTGATTGATGGTTCACATATGATTCCTCTAATGGTGCAATTATGTTTGATATAGATAACGGAGAACTTGAAATTGATGATATTGATGGTTCCTTTGTATTCGGAACTGAAATTGAATCTATAATAAAATCAATTGATTCAGGTATCGTTGTTGATAACGGGAAAGGAATTTTATGTTTATACGATTTAAGTTCAAGAACTGAACATAAACTTGAAGGAATTGGAAAAACTTCATTTTCATTTCCGACTGAAGTATCTGAAATTGATAAATTATTAGTGTTATTTGCATTCTCAATGGAAATTGTAATTTCATTAAACGATTTAGAAGAATGAATTTTAGAATTGACGGAATCAGTATTACTGCTAGAAACATCATTATTTAAATGTTGTAAATGTTTTGAAGAATCCAAACACGTGGAAATTTTGAAATCTTTAGGTAGAGTAGCAGTTGAGGAATCTGGCCAGACACAATTGAAGAAATTTCTAGCACAACCTGAGCAAGCTGGACCAACTTCATCACATTTCTTCTTTCTCTTACGACATGTAAAACAACCCGATCTTGTCCTGGCTTTAGGTAGCCTGATAGGGGCTCTCTGAAAAGATTTTTTAAGTTTTGTCCTAGCGTCTGTGGCGCACATTTAGATTATAAGTGAAGATTTGCAAAAATGTGTAGATACAATTATTGAAAACAATAAACAAAATGGATAATGAATCCGGTAATTGAAAATCATAATATTACTGTCAAACGATCACTCAATTTAAAAAAAAACGGAAAAGTCAAAGTTTTAGAAAAAATACCCAAAAAAATGCGACGATCGTCTCCAATTTTACACTAGGATCAAATTAGGAAGGTGCACCCGGCTAGCCGACTTAGCCCAAAGAGGAAATTAGGCTTTTGATAACAAGCGGAACGGTATGATCTGAGATAGCTTTTATCCGATGTATTTTACAACGGGTTTTAGTACGTAAATCTGTATTTAAGTGTTCCAGTTTCCTATTTTCTCGCATCCTAGTTTACCAAATACTTTTCTTTTTGCTTTTTTATCCTCTTATTTTTCTAATCAACAACTTTATCCCAATGGTTACCACAGGTGCTCCAGCTAACATTGAATCTTTATACAAATTCACCGACGATGTCTCAAATCCACAACTTTTTGAATCTTGGAAACCAAAGATCCAAGCTTATTGTAAAGCGTTAGATAAAAACACACTCACTGAATACCGTGTTCCTGAGTCAGACATTCCATCTGACTTAGATTCTAAAATTTTTAATACAAATAATTATTTGTCTAATTCAAAAGCATTATCTGAAATTGAAAAAGAAATCACTGAATCTTCAGCTTCCATTTTAGCCCAAAAAATTGCAAACTCCACTTATTCTTCAGTTGCTGTTTTGAAAGCTTTTTCTCACAGAGCTGTTATTGCTCAACAATTCACTAATTTTGCAATGGATTTTTTTATTAATGAAGGTATTGAAAGGGCCAAAGAACTGGATGATTACTTAGCTAAAAATGGTAAAACTGTGGGTCCTCTACATGGTTTACCAATTTCTTTGAAGGAACAAATTGGTTACGGTGGAAAAATTACAAATGGTGGTTGGGTTGCTTGGTTAGACAATATTGCAGCTGAAGATGCTGTTACAATCAAAACTTTAAAAAAATTAGGTGCAACTTTTTATGTTAGAACAAACCAACCACAATCTTTAATGCATTTAGACTCAAATAATAACATCACTGGTAGATCAAGAAATCCGTATAATTCTTTATTAACTCCAGGTGGTTCTTCTGGTGGTGAAGGTGCCTGTGTTTCAGCTCGTGCTTCTGCTATGGGTGTTGGTACTGATATTGGTGGTTCAATTAGAGCTCCTGCTGCTTTTGCTGGGTGTTGGGGTTTAAGACCAACTTCAAGAAGAATTTCTTGTTTAGGTGGTGTCTCTTCTGGTAAAGGTCAAGAATCCGTTGTTGCAGTTGCGGGTCCAATTACTAATTCTGTTGAAGATATTGAGTTATTTATGAAATCATACATCAATGAAGGTAAACCATGGGATTTAGATCCATGGTGTATTCCTGTGATCTGGAGAGAAGTTGCAAAACCAAGTCCAAAAAATATCACTGTAGCAATAATGTATGATGATGGTGAAGTTAAACCACATCCACCAATTCAAAGAGGTTTAGAGTTTGTTGAATCAAAATTAAAAGCAGCCGGTGTTAATGTCATTAAGTTCGAGCCAATTGAAATCAAAGAAGCTTATGACTATGTTAATGATCTTTACTCATGTGATGGTAACTTTGCTCAAAAGGAAATGATAAGACCCTCCGGTGAACCTTTATTACCATTGACTAAGTGGGCTTTATCATTTGGTCAAGGTGATAAAAAATTTTCAATTACCGAAAATAGAGAATTAAATTATAGAAGAGATGCTTTAAGAAAGAAATATAATGATTATTTTATTAATCAAAAAGTAGACTTTATTATTTCTCCTACATATGTTGGTGTTGCACCAGTTTGTATCGATGATGGAATTGCGGGTCCTTATTATTGGGGTTATACAACCCTTTTTAATATCCTTGATTTACCAACTTTGGTATTTCCAACTGGCTTGTCACAAGATCCAAAAGTGGATGTTAAGGATGAATCCTATGTTCCAAGATCAACACTCGATAAAATTGAACAGGATAAGTACATACCTGAGTTGTTTGAAGGTGCACCAATTTGTTTCCAATTAACTGCAAGAAGATATTTTGACGAAGAAACAGTCGCTTTTGGTAAAGTTATTGATGAAATTTTAAAAGCTTAGATAAAATAAAAAATAAAAAACAAAAAATAAACATTCTTATTTATTTAAAACTATTTATAAATTTTCCAATCTCTATTAATTTACTCTAAATATTTTGTATAATCATTAAATACATTAAGTTATAAACACATTTATGAATAATAATTACAAGTTTGAGCTCACTTTTTCCCCTCTTATTCTAAAACAGGTAAAAATTGCCCAACAATTAGCATTGGTATATCAAAAACATCTCTTTTTATTGTCCAAACACAACAACATCTAAGATAGTTGTTATCTTCTGCTTTCCTTAAATTACAGTCAGTCAGATAAGTTGCATTTAGGTCACCAAATGCAAATTCACTAAAACTTTTAAAATAGTTAATTGTACTTTCATCATCCATTAGTTCAACAATAAATGTACGCTTTGTTAATAAACTCATTTTAGAATATCCAGTCATCACAGCAAATTCGTTTGTTAATGCAACAATTTCTCCTGTACGTCTCCAAATAATTGTTGGTGATGGTGATATTGAAATTAAGCTTTCATATTCTAATAATGTTCTTTGTAAACTCCTTTCTGTGAAAATTAAATCGTTTTCATATAAATTCTTAGTAGCACTTATAAAACTTGGTCTATATTTTGCCATACATTTTGCAATTTCCAGTAGTTGTCTGTTATTAAATCTTTTTTTCAAATATGCAATTAATGCATGATATGCCTTTGGATATTGATACGCTTTGACAGTGCTGGTCAGATAAATATCATCAGGTTGCTTAATGACATGCCTCATTATTAATGGTGATGTATAGTCATCATTTTGTTCCAAGTCTTTAGGTATCTGCTTTGCGGTATTTGGAATTTGCGAATGATCTGCATTATATGCATATGAATTAGGTGTTGAATTGTTTGGATATGATGATACCATTGTGTTATCTTCTAAATTAATTGATATATATGGTCTTGTATCAGTGTCATCTTCATCTATATCATCAAATACGTGTTCATCATTAAAATTTGAATAATCTATACTTTTATTAAACTTTTTATTTAAGTCATTCATTAATTCAGGTGTCTTACGGTTATTACTGGTTGGCAAAAATCCCATATTAGAAGTTGGTGAATTTGATTCTAGCAAACCAGTTAATTGAGTGTACTCATCATTTATATTCGTTGATTGAAAATTTTTGATTGAACTATTTGATGAAATCAATTCATTTTCATGATCATTTTTATTTGAATTAACAGTATCTGTGTTTGTACGACTTGTGTTACTAACACTAAATTCTAAAGGCGACCCAGGTGTTTCGGGTACATTTTCATTCATTGTCTTAGCTAAATTGTTGTTTAATGGAAAATTTAACTGTGGTTCTTGCTTTAAATCATGTGCATGTCCATTTTCATGTTCAGGCACTCGATCTTTTGATAAATCAGAAGTTGATTGATTATTCAAAAAATTATTTAATCCCGTTGATGAAATACTTGGTAGTCCCATCATTGTCAAAGTACTGTTAGTTACAGAATTATGATTCAGACTTAAACTCAAATTTAAGTTTGAAAATTTTGGTGAAAACGATGATTGTGGAGTTTTAATATCTTGTAATCCCAATCCAGGAAACAGTTGACCATGATTTTTCAAATCTGAAAATGATGGTAATTTTAGATTTGATAATGAGTTGGAGGATGATAATTGATTGATTTGATTTAGATGTAAATTGCTCAGTGAAACATTAGCTAAATTAATTAATGGTAAATGTGAATTATTATTGTTATTACTATTGTTATTATTATTGTTATTATTATTGTTATTATTATTGTTATTATTATTGTTATTATTATTGTTATTATTATTAGTGTTATTAATATTGTTACTATTAGTATTGAAATTCTCATTAAGATTTGGATGAGATGTCGTTGGTGTTGGTGGTAAAAAGCTTAAAGACGAGGGTTCAATCACACCAAGACCTGAAATATCATTAGATTGTTTATTACTTTGGTTCTCTTCAGCTTGTAAGTTTTGGTGTTTTTTTGATTTACAATGTTTTTTATGACTATGCTTTTTCTTATGATTACTAGTACCATTCTCTGAATTATTATCTTCAGCCAGCTTTTTGTTTTTTGGTGGTCTACCTCTTTTCTTCTTTACAACAGTCCCCGGGTTATTGATTTTTGGATTAGTAGATGTTGAATTCAATAACAAAGATTTTGAGCCATTTAAATCATCAAGTGAATTTGGCAGTCCAATATCTGGAACAACGTTATTACCGCCATCAGCAGGATTATTGATCAACCCATTGGAGTTATGGTCATGATGTGATGATAATGTCGATGTTTTTGTTTTCAGCCCGGCCGGTATTAGTTTAGGAGAATGACTAAAAACACCGACATCACCCTTACTGACATTATCAGGCTCATGATTGGTCTGATTTAATTCTCTCTTGACGGAACGGCTTGTCTTTTCTTTTGGTTTCCGGCGTGCAACATCAGTACACGAGTCACCAATATTTCTCTTAACACAATTTTTACATGGTCTTGTTGAATCACATTGTAAATGTTTTGAATGACAAAACGAACATGCAACTCTAGTTGGTTTACGTGCCATTTTAACGTCTGGGGGTAATTTTTTAGTCATATCTGTGATTTGTTTATTGTTGAATTGCTAGGATAATTTTAGTGTATAATTTGTCAAATGTGAATTGTTGAATCATTTTCTTCAACTTACTTTTAAAAACTGGGGGAAAAAAGTATGATTCCGATTCTTTACGAATTTCTCTATTCTAAGCGCCGTAGGAAATCGGAATCATCGACTACCATATTTTGTATTCTGGAAAAATTTTCGGACATTTATATGAACATGAAAAGTAATAATATTTATGGAAAAATGAGTTATTGCATTAATATTATAACATCAGATACACAAAAAAATATATATTTTAAGTTTAATAGATTAATAGTTTATCTAGAACACAATTAAGCGGACTTGAAAACTTCTAAGAACTTAGAGTTATCTGCCTTCTTTGAAGCTGGAGCCTTTGCAGAACCTAATTTCTTTTCAGAGAAAGCCTTTGCGTAAGGGTTTAATCTGTATAAGATTTGTTTGTTCTTTAATGGGTTCTTCTTTAATGAAGCAGTCTTCTTGGTTTGAGATGGACCAGCAGCCTTAAGAACAGCCTTAATTTCATCGGAGTTAATAACTCTGGTGATATCAGTGTTAGAAACAATGTTGGTTGGTAATGAAGTGTAAACTGAATCTAAAGCAGCAAAAGCGGATTCAGTCCAGATAATAAATCTACCTAAATGAGCACCTGGTGCTAATTGTAATAAACCTAAAGATTTAACGTTAGCGGTTTCAACACCTGGAACGTTTCTAAAAGCCTTAACTAAACCGTTATCTTGAGCATAGACAACTAATGGACCTCTTCTTTGGGTGAATCTTCTACCTCTCATTTTACCCTTACCAGCTCTCATCTTCTTAGATTTGATAACCTTAATAACGTCCTTGTGAGCGTTTAATGCCTTTAATGCAGCAACAGCTTCCTTGGTCTTTTGGACGTTTTGTAAATCATCAGAAACAACTAATGGGATTTCAGCAATCTTTTCAACTCTGTGACCTCTTGCTAAAACAAGGGATTGAACAGCAGTTGCTGCAATAGCAGAAGCAGTTGCGTATTTCTTTTCGTTGTGGTTAACCTTGATGTGCCATCTTCTCCAGATTTTAGTTGGAGCAAACATTCTACCACCTCTACACATGTTACCAAAAGCACCTTGACCGGATCTGTGGGTACCACCACCACCAATTCTTGGAATTCTGGCAACAGCTCTACCAGTACCCCATGATTCAGCGGAATGTTGGTGACCTGCATTTTCAGCAACAGCGTAAGCTTGTCTCTTGTTCTTGTTAATCTTTGTGAAGACAGTGTGAACAACATCTGGTCTGATTGGAGCCTTGAAGACAGCTGGGATTGGAAGAGAGGTGGAAGTGGTTTCACCGTTAAGTGCAACAACAGAAACTTGTGGTCTTGCGGACATTTCGATTGTTTGTGTATGGATATAAAGGAAAGGAAAATAAAAAACGTTGATGTTCAAGAATAAAGAAGTATTTAACTGAAAAACTTTTCACCCACCTGACCAAACCTCTGGAGATGGAAGTGCGTGAAGTGAAAAAAAAGTTTCCACAGTATTAAACCGGGTAATGTTTTGCTGGTGCACGGAGTAAGATATTCTAAAATTTTTCACTTTCCTCTCATGAATTTGGTTAGATTGTTAATTGTTGACAAACCTTACCTGGTTTTCCCGATAGAAAGTCTGTTTACTAACCACTATGTCTTCCACAAACTGGGCCGACGAAGGAACAGAGCTTCCTGCTACTCAAGTTATTGATAACAACGATGGAACCAAAACTATCATTTCATACAGATACAACGATCAAAAAAAGAAAGTTAAAGTTACTCAAAAGATCAAATTTGTTAAAACTACTGAAAAAGTGAATCCATTAGTTGCACAAAGAATGAAATGGGCTAAATTTGGCGCTGAAAAAAATAATAGAAATCTTGGTGTCGATTCGATGACAACTTCCATTGGTGAAGAAGCAAAACTGATACTAAGTACTACCTGGAAGGCAGATGAAGAAAAGGAACAAGAACTGTCAAAGAAGAATATTACTGGTAAAACTATTAAATGTAGAGTTTGTGGTAATTCGGGACATTATACTGCCAAGTGTCCTTACAGAGATACAATGGGTTTAAATGGTGTACTCAAATCATCAACAGAAGCATCAAAATCAACTTCAAACATCAAACCATCCGGTGGCTCTTCATATGTTCCACCTAATATGAGAGGTTTATCTTCGGGTGGTCTTCCTCCTGCTGCTGAAGTTCCAGCACTAAGAATTACTAACTTAAACACAGCAGTTGACCGTGATACGTTACAAAGTATTGTGAGTAGATATGGTAATTATGAAAGAGTTTCTATTTTGAAGAATAGAGAAACTGGTGAACCGCTTGGTGTTGCCTTTGTTAATATGGCCACTCTTACTGGCGCAGAAGCCGTTAAGGAAGCTCTGGATGGTAAAGGTTTCATGAACTTGATTATCTCTGTCGATTGGGCAAGACCCAAGTAAGTTTGTTGTGTGACTTACCATAGTAGAATGTGTATAAAGTATAAAAATATAAAATACAATGCGAAAAATCTTTGGGCAGCGAATTGTGTGCGCGACACGAAAAACAAAAAACAAAAAACAAAAAACTTAAATATGAGAACGGTAGAATTTGATTTTGCAATGCGGAGCCGCCGCCTTCAACCAGGCCACTCCACATTCCTTAGATTAAATGACGGTGCTCAGGTCTTTCCACTATTCTGTTTCTTTCTTTTGCCACCCAATTGCACAATGCCGGCAGCCACTATTCCTGAATCACTTAAAGAATTGACCAACGTTGATCCTTGGCTTGCACCTTATGTTGAAGAAATTGATTATAGAAGATCCATAGCTGATAAATGGCTGGATACTTTTAACAAAAATGATAATGGCATTTTGAAGTTTGCTGATTCTTACAAAAAGATGGGTATTCATATTAATCCTGATAATTCAATTACTTATAATGAATATGCTCCAAATGCTGTTGATGCTTGTTTAATTGGTGACTTCAATGATTGGAGGCATGATACTCATAAGATGAAGAGATTATCAACTGGCCACTTCACTATTACAATCCCTCCAAAATCTGATGGGACTCCCGCAATTGTTCACAATTCAAGAGTTAAAATTTTTCTTACTTTACCAAATGGTGAAAAAGTTGCAAGATTACCCGTTTATATTAATAGAGCAACTCAACCTCCGAAGGAATACAATAATCCATCTTATGAGGCTAGATTTTGGAATCCTTCAATCAAGTATGATTTCAAAAACGAAAGACCAAAAATACCTCATTCTTTGAAAATTTATGAAGCTCATGTTGGTATTTCTACCCCTGACCCCAAAGTCGGAACTTATAATGAATTTACTGATAATATTTTACCAATTATAAAAGATTTAGGTTATAATACAATTCAATTAATGTCAATTATGGAACATGCTTACTACGCTTCTTTTGGTTATCAAATTACTTCATTTTTTGCAATTTCTTCAAGGTTTGGTACTCCTGAGGATTTGAAAAAATTAATTGATACCGCCCATGGTTTGGGTATTAGAGTGTTACTAGATGTTGTTCATTCTCATGCTTCGAAAAATGTTGATGATGGTTTAAATATGTTTGATGGTACTGATTATTGTTATTTCCATTCCGGTGGTAAAGGTGTACATGATCAATGGGATTCAAGATTATTTAACTATGGTCATTATGAAACTTTAAGGTTTTTGTTAAGTAACTTAAAGTATTATCTTGATGAATTTAAATTTGACGGTTTTAGATTTGATGGTATCACTTCAATGTTATATACCCATCATGGTATTGGATCAGGATTTTCTGGTGATTATAACGAATATTTAAGTCCTTTCGCACCTGTCGATAAAGAAGCCTTAGCTTATATGATGCTTGCAAATGATTTATGTTCTCAATATTCATTAGAAAATAATTGTACAATTACAACAATTGCTGAAGATGTTTCAGGTTATCCAACATTATGTCGTCCAAGAAATCATGGTGGTATTGGATTTGATTACAGATTAGCAATGTCAATTCCTGATATGTGGATTAAACTTTTAAAGCATAAACAAGACGAAAATTGGGATATGGGAAATATAGTCCACACATTAGGCAACCGTCGTTATAAAGAAAGTTGCGTTTCTTATTGTGAATCTCACGATCAAGCATTAGTTGGTGATAAAACTTTAGCGTTTTGGTTAATGGATGCAGAAATGTATACAAACATGTCAGTTATATCACCGTTGACACCAGTAATTGATCGTGGTATTCAATTACATAAAATGATTAGATTAATTACAAATGCCTTAGGTGGTGAAGCTTACTTGAATTTCGAAGGTAACGAATTTGGCCATCCTGAGTGGTTAGATTTTCCAAGAACTGGTAATGATGAATCTTATCATTACGCTAGAAGACAATTTAATTTAATTAAAGACCCATTATTGAGATATAAATTCCTTTATCAATTTGATAAGGCAATGAATGAAACTGAAACCAAGTTTCCTTGGCTTAATACTGAACCTGCTTATGTTTCATTAAAACACGACAGTGATAAAGTTATTGCATTTGAAAGAGCTAATAAAGTTTTTTTGTTTAACTTCCATCATTCCAATAGTTATACAGATTACAGAATAGGTGTTAATACCCCAGGTACTTATAAAATTATATTAAATACTGATAAAGAATTATTTGGTGGCCATAATCTAATTGATGAAGAAAAAAGTTTGTTTTTCACAACCAATTCAGAATGGAATGGCAGAAGTAATTTTATTCAGGTTTATTTACCAGCAAGAACAGCTCTTGTTTTAGCATTAGAGGATGATATTAAAAATGCATTATAGTCTTTGATAGATGATTAAATTTTGATTTTTATTTCTTATTTCCGTACTTCCTCACTTACCTTTTTTCTTACTTACCTACTTCTCTGTTATTATTTTCTAACATGATTACATAGATGCAATTCAAAAAAATTAAAATCTCATTTAAAGTGTAATATATAATAGTTCAAGTGATTAAAAAAAAAACAAAAAACAAAGTAAAAAATCAAACAATTGCTTAATCATTCAAGACGTTTTTTAAATTGATTAAGGGTATTCAAATCCGAGAAAATATCAATACATGTTTCTAAAAACTTTTCTTGTGCTTCAATCATCGAACTTTTAACCTTAATAAACGTGCTTTTCCTAGTTAAAATTTCAGATATTGGTACATCACTAAATAATTTGGATAATTGTTCGATTTTATTTGACAATTGCCATTGTCCGGTTTCAATTAGTTGTTTACCACGGCATGAAGGAATAAAAAATAAGAATGTGTAAGACCATTTAAGACATTGCCTACACTCTAACAATGAATTGATACATTCCTTATAGAATGCAGTTTCAATCCATGATGCACCTGAATTAACAGACAAATGTCTAATTCTCATTTCAAACTGAGATAACAATGCACGATCTCTATCATGTGATAACCTTTGATTATTAAATTGAGTTGAATAAAATGTGTATCTTTCAAGACTTTCTCTTATTGCATTATCGCCACTTATCGGTTTTTCAACATATTTATCACATCTATAATTATCCCTATGTTGTTTCCAATCACCTAAACACGGCCAACAAAATTCGTATGTACATTTTCTGCATGTCATATGGTTACAACCCCCATTTTTTTCAATAACTGCTTTACATTTTGGGCAATCTTTTGTATTTTGTGTCATCCATTTAACAGTCTCTGTATCGTCTTTACTTTTTTTGATCCATATATCAACTACTTTACAGGGGCATGGTGAATGTGATTCTGTATCACAACCAAAACAAAATTGATGCTGATTACTACATCTGACAAGAGGAATCAACAATAAATCATTATGTTCTTCAATACTTGCAACAAAATCCGAATCAAATCCTAAAAACTGAACCACACCATCACAATCAGGGTATGAACAATGCTTATATTTCTTTGGATGTGTCGAACAATATTGATTACTGACGTTGTACCAATATTTTGAAAGTATAGTTTTATTATATTTTGCATCTTGTTCTTGCCTTTCTTTCTTTCGTAACTGACTCTGAAAATCATATATTAGTTCATTCAATTTTGTTTCGTTTTCTTCTGAACCCTGCCTTGTTTCATCTGTATGTTCAACTAGGTTTCCGTCAGAGTCGTATTCTGAATCTTCTTCATCTTCAGATGTCAAATGATACATATTTTTGATTTCGTCTTCAGAAATAATTTTAGTAGGTGCTTTAGGCATTGAACTATGTAATGGAGCACTTTGGCGTTTTTCATTATAATCACTTATAGCTTTTAGTTCACTTGTTGTGATTTTTAAATTACATTTTGGATCAGAAAATGGACAATCTATGAACATTTGTGATTCTTCATTCTTAGTATTAATATACTGAATATAACAATCAGTACAAAAACTATGTTTGCATCCATTTAACTTAAAAAAATCCATTGTTTCGTGATCTGTCGGGCCACAATAACAGATACCACACAACAGTTCAGGATCAGTTTCTGTCGTTATTAAACTATTCAGATTTTTGACTATTGTATCAGCAGATATACCTTTTTCCTTCAAAAATAGTTTTTGGTTTTTAGAATTAACGTATTCGTCTAATAGTTTATCTTCATTCCATGAATATAATAGTAATAAAATCAAACATTTACCATAATCCAGATGTAACATGGCACTTAAACTTTGAATTTTTGATTGTAATTCCAATTGAATATCATCAATACTCAAGTTTAAATATTTCATACGATGTGTGGGAATACCACCAGATGTAACGAATGTTGGAAATGTATACATGATTTTAACGTCTGATTCTTCTTGATCTAAATCATTGACAAACTGATCATCATCGTCACTAAAATCAATAGATGAAGTTTCAAATTCTTCATCAGAAGAGATGTATTCATAATTAGGCATTTTTGTTCAATACTGTTTTGTTTATCGTTTATCGTACAGGATACAAACTGGAAAGGACCAGAAAACAAAATTCACGTACAGGAACCAGATCTAGGAAGTTTAAACTTTAAACAGGAAGTATTAATTTTTGAATTTTTGCATTTTCTCTTTTTTTTATATAATTTTTCGAGTTCTTTGTCAAACAGCTATAAAAGGCAAGTTTACACAATCTATATATTTTACTTGTAAACACTGATAGTACCAGACCTATCTCCACAGAGAATCATTTTATACGGAAAATATACTGCAGCAAGTGAATTAATGATGTCCAATGGTCCTTTGTTTATCGTTTTTGACGTAAATTTATTTTTATTCATATCTTTTGTCGCCATGTATTTTTCATGCACAAAACTTAGCATTGCATTAACTTGGGTTTCTGTATATACTGGAACTTCTCCTGAATGACCTTCTTTATCAAATGTGTCAATAACAACCCGAGAGTCTGCAATATTATTCAGATCCCATTCAATAATTTTCATATTATGCAACCCACATAAAATTTTACCTGGTTCATTATTTTCAAATGAAACATTATAACTAACACTTGTACAACTATGATTGGATTCAATCGTTTGCCTATCAATGTATAAATCTAGTATCTCGTCCTCTATTTTGTCTTTAACTTCTTTGACCGAATACATTTCTACCGTTGAAAATGCTTTCTTATAGCTTGAACACAATACAATTTTAGGTTGTGAGCGTTCAATATCCCAAATAGTAACGTCCGAGTCACCACTACCACCAACAAAACAAACATATTTATTATTATCTTTAGAATTTGAATAAATCCGATCAATTTTTTTTATTTGTGTGATTGCGTATGAACTATTCTTATATTTTGTAGATTTAATGCAAAGTTCAGCATCTAAATCTATTAAACTTAGAACACCTTTACTTGTTCCAATAACTGCCCATTTTTGATCATCATTAACAACTAGTGATATTGAATTTCCATGCAAAACATTGTTCTGAAATTCATAAACTGTATTCATTGTACGTGTATCAATTCCAATTAGTTTACCACTTAAAGTCAACATGTAAATATATGGCTTACCCTTAACTAAACAAAATTGTAAGTTAGTAGCATACAAATCTTCAGGTCTTAATTTATGATGTCTTAATAAAGTAATTGATGTCTGCTGACACCTTTTAATATCATTATTTCCCACACCAGTTACAAAATCAACTCTAAAAAGATCAACACTTCCATTACTTTTAGAAATTGCAAAAACATGCCTATCTTTCATCATGCAAATAGATTTAATTGGTGATCCTAAATTTACAGATAAACTTGACTCTCCACTAACATCAAGTTCTAATCGTTGAGTTTCCCATATTTTTAACATACCCTGTGAATCCACTGAAATGAAATATTGACTATCAGGAGAAACAACTATATCGACAATTGGTGCTTTATGTTCCAGTAACTTTGAAATTAATGTGGAACCCGTCTGTCTCATGAATTCAATTGATCCATCGACCCTTGGAAGATCGACTGATATGACGTGGCCAAACTCTTCATAATCTTGAATATCAGGTTCAAATATTAAACTTTTTAAAAATTTCAAGATAAACGGATTTTTACCAGGATAACTAAACGAAACACTAGTTGAGATTTTTTTCAGCTGCATTGTTTCATCAAAAACGTTAGCATCACCATAATTTTCAAAAATTGTATTTGATAAACTTGGTGCAACAATACGAGGATGGTCTGAGTATACAGTACTCTCACTTGTTGTGACAATCGGTTTGAGCGTCTTCAAATTTTGTAAAATCAAAGGACCTTTTGAATCCTTTGCATTCATTGACTTTTTTTGTAAAATTTTATCATTCGACTCACCTAAAATTTCTTCTCTATCCTGAACAATTGGCTCATACTTGTGTGTAACGTCAACAAATACATTTCTTGGAATCAAATTAAGTTTGTCATTTTTAGTGTTGTATTTTGATGATCTTAAGTTTAACCTTGCAACTCTAAAAATATAAGCTCTCATAGTAGCAATTTTCCATAGTTCATCACCCTTCAGCCCAAGAGTTTTCAATTTTGCTATTTGTTTCATATCTGTTGTACTTAATGGAACTTCATAACTTGGAACATAATCTTCAATCTTTTCATCAGAAGTGCCTGGATACATTGTACTTGAGTTATTCATATTATTTGTTAAGTTTTGTTTTCGCAAAAATCTCATCTTTGTATTACCAAATGAATCAACATTATAAGAGGCATCACCACCTGTGGTTCTTTGCCAGAATAATGATTCTTGATTTGACAAACTCCATACTTTTAATAAATTGTAAACAGATCTAGATAGAGGTGTATGTGTGGCAATATATAAGCTTTCCCATGTAAATGTTGTGACTTCATGTTGAAAAAAGGGTCTTATCAATGGATATAGTAAGCAGTAAAAATCTGCAGTTGATAATTGGTTACCAATTGTGATAATAAAATTGATAACAGACTGACGAATAAGACCATTTGGATGAATTATTAAAACTATTGATAAATTTACCAAATCCCAAAATACTTCTCTTTTAATCAAGCCTAATTTAATCAGTTGCGAAAAAACCTTTAGTAAAGTGACAATAATTGTCTCGTCCGGTCCATACAATGCCTGCACTAATAGTGGTAAAATATATTGTTCTAAACTCGTAACACCAACAAAAATGGATAATGGAACTATACTTGAAACAAAAGCTAATTTGATTTGGGGATTTTTATCATTCAGATAGGTAATTAGGTGGCTTAGAATAACATCATTTGTTTTATCTTTACCAAAAAATGAACATAACGGTTGAATGTTTTTCATCAATGCAATTCTGACATAGACATCACTATCTGTTAAAATTTGAATTGTAAGGTATTCAAAGCTTTCAACAATTTCATCATATTCAGATTCATTTCCATCTTTTGAATTGAAAATAATACTATCAATATCAGGGTCATGATAAGTACCAACTTTATTTTTTAGTAACATTGATAATTCAAATAGTTTTTTAGATGCCATAGCTATGTGCGGTAAGCAACATGCTAAAACCATTCGAACATATGATCCCGGTATTTTACCAATCTGGTTTGAATCATCAATATTGGCGGAAACAGACTGTGATATTTTGTTACCATTTACAAGTAAATCTTTATGTGTATTCATATAAGATCTTTTTAAAAACAATTGAAGTTTTGGAATAATATATTCAGTGAAGACGTGAACATTAATTGGTGTGACGGTATCTATAATATGTAATAATTGAGTTATACTGGTTAATGCAGAAACCTGAACATTTTCACTTGGATCATCAAGCATATTTATGAGATATGGTAAACATCTATCAAATTTAGCTTCATCATGTAATTGCTCTGCAAATGCAAGAATTAAGTCACATGTTTTGATTCTATACGAGGAATGAGTTGTATTTCTTGCATTATGACATAACAATGACAACAAAATTAAACACGATGAATCATTCATTGAATTTGCAGTAAAGACAACTGATGTTTTTTGCGGTATATGTTTTTTCATTCCCGGTAGGTTTAATTCAACAGGTATTAAACTATTACTATTTCTCATTTTTGCATTATTTTGTTCATCAGTCTCTAAAATATTAACTTTAAATCCTAAGTAAAGTGATATTTTATCAAAATCTTTGTACAATCGATCAATTCTATAATCGCATTTTTGGAATAATGAAGGTGAAGATGGAGGATCCGAGTTTGATACTGTTCCAGTTGACAAATTTTTCATATAAGTATATAAAAATGTATAAAAACAGTCAGGAAACAGATTTTTTCTGAATTTAATTAAGTAATCCTTGGCTGAAAGTCTTTCACTTGGATCCAAGCTGATCATACTTTGTACAAGTTTCCTTATATTTGAATCTTCAATTGCATCCAAGTTTGGAATGTATTCTCCTTTCCTATATTTGAACATTTGCGGTAATGAAAAAATGGGTAAACCATCAGTATATAATTCAGCAATAACGCATCCAAGTGAAAATATATCTGCAGCAGGACTTAGTTTAATTGTTTCAGGGGTTTTCATTAACTTATTGATTTCAACTTGTGTTTTAAATCTTTCAGGTGCAATATAACATGAATGTCTTTGTATTGTGTCAAAATAAAATGAGAACTGTGATTGATTATGATCAGGTAAATAAACAGGTTTGAAAAGTCCAATATCTGATAACATTACCCAATTCCAAGAAGTTAGCAAAACATTTTCTGTTTTTAAATCGCCATGACATACATCAACTTCATGCATCTTAGATAGTGCAACTAATAGCTGATAAACAATCCATTTTTTTTCAATAAGTTCATAAAATGGTCTAATCGATAAACGATCATATAAATTATATCTGACATAAGGTCGTATCAAGTAAGTTGCTCTATCAGAATCTATTAATGTTTCAAATGGCAATGTATTTGGTATATCTTTCAATTTAAGTTTAAGTTCATTCAATTTATTCAAATATGGAAACATATCAATTTCATTTTCTGTTGGTTTAACAAGTAATTTAACAACTACATAACCATTGGGTGATAAACATTGGATTGTTTTTAAAAATCTTGATGTGCCTAATGGTTTTGAATATTGCAATGATGGTAGAAAATCAATATAAGCAGATGTAGCAATTGTATGTGCAGTTGGGGAGATTAAAGAAAAGTCAAATTCCATGTTTTATAGATTTCAATTCCCTTTCCTTTGCTGTAGGTAATATATTACAGTCTTACGTTCAAGGTCAACAAAACTTGCGGCATCAAACTTCAAAATGCACAGCATGAATTTGCCACCTCGATTTTCCTGATTAGGAAGGTGCTCGTTTTAAAAAATCTTGCCCCATTAAAATGGGTTTCGATTTGAAATTTGCATTTTATATTTTTGAGTTATCGTCCTTACTTTTCAATTGTTTTAAAATTTTATAATAACAAAAATTAAACTAAAATTATTTTAATACTCATCTTTGCTACTTCAAACTCATCAGGTCAATTTGATATCATACAATTTATTATGGCAATTAACGATATCTTCAGTAAAGAATATGGAGTCCAAAAATTATACAACGCAAAGGCTGCATATTATGGATATCAAGAGAATGACACAACTAGAACAAGTGATCGTGTTACACCAGATGTGTGCGGAACAGTTGGTGATAATCGTACAATTTTTGAAAAAGCCAACTTTTTAATTGATTCAAGGTACAAAGTTCAACAAATTTTGGGCAAAGGATCATATGGTACAGTTTGTTCAGCAGTTGATACCAAATCAAAAGATAAACCAGTACTTGCAATTAAAAAAGTTTGTAATATTTTTAACAAAGAGGTTTTACTTAAGCGTGCAATTAGGGAGCTTAAGCTCATGATTTTTTTTAAAGGTCATAAAAATATTGTCGGATTGATTGATTTAGACATTGTTTACATGAAACCATATGATGGTTTATATTGCTTTCAAGAATTAATTGACTATGATTTAGCAAAAGTCATTCATAGTTCTGTTCAATTTTCCGAGTTTCATATTAAATCATTTTTTTATCAAATTTGTTGTGGCGTTTACTATATGCATTCAGCAGATGTTATTCATCGAGATTTGAAACCAGGTAATATTTTAGTTACATCACAAGGATGTTTGAAAATTTGTGATTTTGGTTTAGCTAGAGGTATCAGTAAAGAATATATGAGACACAACCATAAATCGAGTAGTATTACAAATTATGTTGCAACTAGATGGTATCGTGCCCCTGAATTAATATTAACAAGAAGAACATATGGTAAGGCAGTCGACATTTGGGCAGTTGGATGTATATTTGCTGAATTGTATGGAAGACGACCAATTTTCATGGGTGATGATCAAATTCAACAAATTAATGAAATTTGTAAAGTTATTGGATTTCCATCAAAAGATATTATCATAGGATATGGATCAACCATAGCCTGGGAATTATTTTCGGAACCAACTGCAAAATTTGACAAGAAAGAATGGAATGAATTATATCCACATTCAAATAATGAAGCGCAGCATTTATTAGATAAACTTATATGTTGGGAAGTTTCAAACCGTTATACAATTGAACAAATTTTAGAGCATCCATATTTAGAAAGTATTAGAAATATTGATGAAGAAATTAAAAGTGAATGCACTTTTGATTTCAACTTTGAATGGAAAACAACAACAATTAATGCTATGAAAATGTTGCTATATGATGAAGTTGAATCATTCAAAGTAAAAAAAATTAGAACTAATTTAAAGGGTGATTTGTAAAATAAATGGTGATAAGTTTATAGAATTAACTAATGAGCATAGCATATGTTAATGCTAAAAAAAGGAAGTTTATAAGCGTAATTAAGCTGAATGATATAATAAAAAACAAAGAACAAATTTATAAAACTTAATGTAGGACCGACATTAGTTATTATTGGGTATATTTTTTCAAAAAGCGTATATTATATATATTCAGGAATATTGATAAGTTGATGTAACACCACGATCAGGCACGAAAACGAGTGTTAATTGTTGAAATTTATCTGTTAGCCTATGGAAGTATAAACCAGAAATATTTCCAGTTAGTTGATTAAAACATATGTAATAAAAGCCCGCAAATGATGCACCTTTGATATCAGTAACGGAGGAATCAGGATATAAGAACAATTCTTTCCATCTCATAAAAATATACTCGTTTTTCAATGAATCATAATGATAATAATCTTGAATATCATAATTTGATTCATTTAATAGATCTAAATTCAATGATCTCCAAGGTTGAAATCTTGCCCAGTGTTGAATATCATTTTTAATATTCGAACCCCAACCTTCATGTTTTGTTTCAAATGTAAAATTCTTACCAATAATTTCACCTTTAAAAAATGTAGTTATAACTGGATATGCTGATGTAAGTCCATGTATGGTAAGAAATCCTGCCATTGTTGAATCTGATAAATTAACTTCAATTAATTTAACGTCAACTTTATACTGCTGCATACCAGATTCTTGAAACCCGGTAAATTTTGCACCTGGCTTAAGAATTGATGTATGGATTTTTTTATTAAACAAATCATATTTGGGTTGTGGAGTAACTGATGGTAGTGGTATATTTGATCTTTTTCTTTGACTAGGTTTTTTTGGTCGTGAAGAAAAACCTGATATCGTCAACAAAAGGAACGAAGAGTCAATGGAAAATGACCGTTGATCAGCAGCCAACTCAGAATGTCCTTTCTGTTGTTCAGCTGAAGTTTTTCTAAACGTAGATGTTTCCTCTGGTAATTGGTGCATGTCAATATTAAAGTGTTAGTATCCAGACAAAACAGGAAGAACAAAAAAATAATAAACGTTTGTTAGAAACCCATTAGAACGAAAAAAAATCTGAACTAGTACTCTCTCTTATCTTAACAGAAGTGCAGGACCAGAACAAAAAACGAGATGCCTGTGCCGAAGTCACAAAACTTGACTTCTGTAGAACGGCTGACTCAGCACTCAAGGCTGACTCCAGCTCCTTATCTGAAAATTTTCAGTTTTTTTCAGAAATCGCATTTTTTTTGCTAATTCCCCGATTTATGGTTGATCTTCAAAGGGTTGAGTTAATCAGATCTCTTTTTCACCGTCAATCCCAGCATTAGATTGAAACATGACCCAAGAATCAGAAGTTGTTCTTCTCCTTGATGAGCCAACTCCAGCTTCAAAATCTCAGGCGTTGAAAGATATTTTTGCTGGTACTGTTGGTGGTATTGCACAAGTGTTAGTTGGTCAACCATTTGATACAACAAAAGTTAGACTACAATCATCACCAAATCCAAACACTTCACCGATAGATGTTATAAGGGATTTGTTGAAAAATGAGGGCCCCCTAGCATTTTATAAAGGTGCTTTATTACCATTAGTTGGTATTGGTGCTTGTGTTTCAATTCAATTTAGTGTTAATGAATATATGAAACGTATGTTTACTTATATAAATGATGGACCAGATAAAATGAATTCACTTCAATTCTTAATTGCTGGTGGTGCTGGTGGTTTTGCCAATGGATTTTTAGCAGGTCCAATTGAACACGTTAGAATCAGATTACAAGTGCAAACTGGTGCACCGAATGAAAAATTATATAAAGGTCCATTTGATGTTTTGAAACATTTATATCAGGTTGGTGGTTATAAAACCATTTTTAGAGGTTTAGTTCCTACTTTGCTTAGAGAATCGTTTGGTATTGGTATATATTTCATGACATTTGAAGCATTAGTTCAAAATACAATGCAAACATATAAGATTGCACGTAATCAAGTTGAATCTTGGAAATTATGCGCATATGGAGGTTTGGCAGGTTATGCAATGTGGATCTGTTGTTATCCAGTTGATGTCATAAAGAGTAAGTTACAGACAGATAAATTAGGGGACTGGAAATATAAGAACGGTGTTTCTGTTGCTAAAGATTTATGGAAAACACAAGGTTGGAGAGGTTTTACCGTTGGTTTCACGCCTACTATTTTAAGAGCTGCGCCTGCAAATGCTGTTACTTTCCTAGCGTTTGAATGGACCATGCGTCTTATCAATTAATTATAAATGTGTAATGTAATAATAATAATGGTAATAACATTATCATTCTTAGAGAAGATAAGGGCTTGTTTTTCAAGTTGAGTCATTGGAAATCCGAAATCAGAACTCTGAATCCTGAAAAAGTTTGCATCCCTCACCGGGGTTGCTCGACTGGAATTGGAACTAGTCACTTGTCGACTATTTTAAGTACGTTAAAGATGATGATTCTTTCAATTTTCTATATTGAATGTACAAATATATTTGTCAACTTTTCTTATCAAATCTTAACAAGTTTAAATCAATCAGCAAAATGGATTTTATGAACCCAGAAAGTGTCTACAACCTTGCGAATATTCGTGAAGATTTAGTTCGTATGGAAGATTCAGTTATTTTCAATCTAATTGAAAGGGCAGATTTTCCAATTATGCCATCAGTTTACGAAAATCATTCCAAATTGATTCCAAATTTTGATGGTTCATTTCTTGATTGGCTTTTCCAACAACATGAGTCAGTTCAATCACAATGTAGAAGATATCAAGCGCCGGATCAATATCCATTTTATCCGCATGTTATTAAGGAACCTGTATTGCCAAATATTAATTATCCCAAAATACTAGCAAAATATTTCCGTGAAATTAACATAAATGATGAAATTATGAATGTTTACATCAATAAAATTATACCAAGAGTAGCAAGTAAAGGTGAAGACAGTGAAAATTATGGATCAACTGCAATGATGGATATTTCAACATTGCAAACATTGAGTCGTAGAATTCATTTTGGTATGTTTGTTGCAGAATCTAAGTTTCAATCAAATAGAGAATTATATACAAAATTAATTGAAGATAAAGATGTTGATGGAATTATGGAAAATATTACAAATTCTTTAGTTGAAGAAAAAATTTTACTAAGATTATTGGTTAAAGCAAAGACTTTTGGTACTGATCCAACCGCTGGTATCGAAGGTACAAGTAAAGTTGAACCCGAAGCTGTTGTTACAATTTACAAAGAATTAGTTATACCATTAACCAAAAAGGTTGAGGTTAACTATTTACTTAGAAGATTAGAAGATAAAGAGTTTTAGTCAATCGTAAATAACAACATGCTTAAAATCTTTATAAAGTTTGTATAAAATATCCCCAATCAACATTTTTTAATCTTTTTTAACTCGATAATCAAACTGTTTAAGTTTTGAAGAATCTTCATTTGAATTATCAACAACTCCTCTTCTATAAAAATGATCCAAAACTTCCCTAACATCAGCCAAGCTGAAAGTCATTGATAATTTTCTCCACCATAGAAATCTATTAATTCTTTCCTGTTTTGAATCTCCAAATCCATAATTTGTATAAGCATGAAACAAGTCATCTTCTGACTTTTCGTGAACATCAACATTAGTTGAAGATAATGAAGTATTATAATGCTCACCAATTAAATCATCATATAAATACAAATGTGATACTTGTAATAAACTATAAACAGAAATCATCAGAAACAAGCTTAGTAATATTGTCTTTTTATTTTTTAAAAACTCTTCCTTAAAATCACCAGTTTGTGAACTTGCCCATGATTTATCATTATGAAATCCGTATGCCCTATCATAACCATATTTATACCTATCCTCCCAAGTACCAGTTTCATAACCTGTGAAATTGGTTTTATAGTATGGTCCACTATAATTTGGATGATAAAAATTTCTATATTCACTACTTGATGGACTATACATGTTTGGATTTGTTCTTAAATTTGTACCATCAAACCAACCGATATTATATTTATCATAATTCGATTTAGCTATTGAATTTTTCAATAAATTATAAGCACTTAGTATTTTTTTAAATCTTTCATCTTTAACTTCAGAACTTAGCAATTCAGCTGAATGCTTATCAATGGTATAACCATGCCCATTACTTGAATCAGGATGATAAATTTTGGCTAATTTAAAAAATATTTGTTTTAGTTCTTTCTTTGATACTGACGTTTTTTGGCTATCAGGTATATTTAAAATTTCATAAGGTGTGGGTTTTGCAGTTTGGGGATATGAATGAATTAGAGATAATATTGATTGATCAATGTTTGAATCATCTGGTTTATCAATTGATGAAGCATAATGACGAACCCCGATATCTACCAGATTTAAATTTCGGGAATGTATATGTATTCTTGATATTCTAAAACGTAAAGATATGTTATTGAAAGTGGTTAAACGCAACATTTCAAATTGATAATTTAACGACGTACAATTAATACCAGATCAGTCCTAAATTCATAAGAAACCTATGAATTGGTTTAAAATTATAAATGTACATTCGGGGACATTCAGCATAGTCTAAGTCCGAAGGTAAAAATTAAATTAATTCGACGACCGACGCAAAATACAAAAAAAAACAAATTAGAAAAAAACACGAAAAACACGAAAAACGCGAAAACAAAAGAGAAGTGAGAAATGGCCCCGGGAAATCAAATGGCCGATATCGCGCTGCTACATAATATAATTTATAATTTTCGTTCAATGTAATTTATCTGATTGAAAAAACGGAAGATAGGGTGCAAAAAAAGGGAAAGAGGAATGATTTTCCTTTCTATTTCCTTTGAGTTTTCTCTTCATATATTTTTCTTTTGATATAGATCCATTACCATCACCATGTCTGAAAAGATCGAAAAGAAACCAATCACATTCTCCAATTTGTTACTTGGTGCAGGTTTAAATTTAGCCGAAGTTTCGACTTTAGGTCAACCATTAGAAGTTACAAAAACTACAATGGCGGCAAACAGAGATTTTGGATTAGTTAAATCTATTAAACATATTTGGAATCGTGGTGGTGTTTTAGGGTTTTATCAAGGTTTAATTCCATGGGCATGGATTGAAGCTTCATCAAAGGGTGCAGTTTTACTAGCTGTTATGACTGAAGGTGAATATCAATTTAGAGTTTTAGGTGCATCACCATTTGTTTCTGGTATTGGTGGTGGTATGTTAGGTGGTTTATCACAAGCATATTTAACAATGGGTTTTTGTACTTGTATGAAAACTGTTGAAATTACCAGAACAAAGGATGCAAGTGCAGGTGCTCCACAAAAGAGTTCATTTACGGTTTTTAAAGAGATTTATCAAAAGGAAGGTATCAAAGGTATTAACAAAGGTGTTAATGCTGTTGCAATGAGACAGTGTACTAATTGGGGTTCAAGATTTGGTTTAGCTAGATTAGCTGAAGATTGGATTAAATCATTTTCAGGTAAAGGTAAAGATGAAAAATTAAATGCAGCTGAAAAGATTTTAAGTTCTATTATTGGTGGTGGTTTAAGTGCATGGAATCAACCATTTGAAGTTGCAAGAGTTGAAATGCAAAGTAGAGTTAGTGATCCAAATAGACCAAAAAATTTAAATGTTTTCACAACTTTAAAGTACGTTTTTAATACTCACGGTATTAAAGGTTTATATAAAGGTGTTACGCCAAGAATTGGTTTAGGTGTTTGGCAAACCATTTTCATGGTTTCCTTAGGTGACTATGCAAAGGAATACCTTGCAAATTATGGTAAATCAAAACCTTCAAAAGCACTTAAGTAAGTAATTGATAAGTACCGAAGAAAGTAATTAAATCAAATTAAGTTAAATTAAATTAAATTAAATTAGAGTATAATTTTTTTATAAGGCCACAAAATTTTAAAAAAAAAGATAAACTAAATGAATGTATTTAGTTATTATTGTCAATGAGTAGTAATAATGAACGTAATTGATGATTATACGTGGTAATGAATGAAAAAAGGTCAGTAGTTTTTTTTTGTAGAAGTTATTCTGTAACGAATGTATTTGGTCAGTAATAAATTAAGCATATGAAATGTAAATAACAATTTAGTAAAGAAGATGACGGTAATGTCAATAACAATTTTGGTGATGATGATAAACAGATAGATGGATAGGTTTTTTTTTCAATCTCTTTGAACTCCCCATTTATCATAACAGTATAAACCAATAAAAGTTAAAGATAAACCAAAATATTGTTGTAAATTTAAGGTTATACCTTCAATTATAATACTACATGAAATGATTATAATTCTTTTCAAGATGTTTGCGATTGAGTAATTCACAGGTGATACCATACCTAAAATTTGAAATGCTGTTACGGATTGAATGAAATGTGAAAATCCATAAATTAAAATGAGATTAATTGTTGAACTACTCAAATTTGATAAAGAAAATGAATATTTTAATGGATCATTTAAATTTTTATATTCTGAAATTAAATAAAATGGTAATGTGAGGACAAACCCAACAATTGAACAATAAAATAAAACTGATAATTTGTCCAATTTGGTGGAGTTATTTGTATAATTGTGATATTTTTCTTGTTTAGATAATTCGTTTAATGTATTTGAGGAAAAATCAAAATAAGATGAAGTTTTAGGTTTCAACAAATTTGAAGACGAATTATTATTTGACATTGAAATTGGTAAAATTGGCGTTGAAGCAGCAGATTCAGCTCTTGTAACTTTCCAATTGAATCGATTCAAAAAAGCTTTAGCTCGTGAATCCTCATCAGCTTCTTCATTAATATCATTATATAAATTTTCCATTTTTTTTGACTTAGTGTCTTTATTATCATCTTCCCATGTAAGAATTTTTTTTGCAAATATATTTTGAGAAACAAAAATCAACATTGATAAAAATGCAAATAAACTCCCTTTAACAAATAAAGAAGTTTCAATATCTAAACTACTATTTCTTGTACATGATAACATGACACCAGTAATTAAAGGTATAAGAGTAAGATAAGTTTTAAGTCTAAAATTTTTCTTGAACAAAAATCTATAAATCAAAACAGTTGTAATTGGAGATAGTGCTTTGATAGTATGGACAAGTGAAACAGGTATAATTGAAGTCGAATTATGAGATGCAATTTGACCTAGAAATTGAAACATCCCCATAGGAACAGTTGTTTTCAATATAAGATTTGAAGGTAGTAAAAAGTGGTTGAAAATTGAATAATTTGATTCAATCAATGAAGGTGGGAACGTACCATCAGGGAACTTTTTTTGAACATTTAAATTAAATATTGATTTAAATAATTTAATTGAAAATATCAAAGTTAAGCAAAGTATTGCATTTATAATAAATTGAATTTCAGTCAATGAAACGGGGTATTTGAAATCCTTCAAAATTTGCTTTGTAGTTGAAGAAGATATAACAGAAGTAAAATACCATATAAAACATAGGGAAATTAGTTTTATATTAAAAAGCTTACAAGACGAAAGTATACAGGTATACAAAGTCATGATAGAAAATTGGTTTTTGCACTAATATAAGTTATAGAATTATAGAACAAAAAATCCAGCAAATGTAAACCGATGGAAAAGCGTTGAATAGAACAAATTTGTCAAATTTCAAAACATCAATAAACGGAAAAACCGAAAATAAACTGCGCCACGTATGAAAGCAACCGCCTGCGCCACCTCGGGGTAAATTCTTGAATTTTTAAATAAAAGAAAAAAAATGCAAAAGCCTCACATATCAATTTGTTGGCAAAAAAATGTTGAAAGTTGTTGGGAAAAGGCGATACTTGAAATTTAAAACTGAAAAATGAAAAATGAAAACTGGAAACTAACAAAAATCAAAAATCAAAAATCAAAAATTGAGTACTGGAACTTGAAATTCAGATTTTGTTTTCAACTCCGAATAAGGAGTATGGTTATTAGACGGTGTTGTAGTTTGAAAGCAATGTGTATTGGCTACAACTACTGTAGAAACTACACTAACTATAGGCTGCGTGTAGTATGTACGTAGTGTGTATATCAGACATGTACTTGATTTACTGTGAATACAGAATTAAGGTTACTTGGTAGCTGATCTTCCAATGGTTTCTTTTCTCATGGCAAAAAGGGGAGCCAAATAATAAAAGTTATAAAAATCTAACCATTTCCTCATTTTTTTTTGCACTTCTAGATTTCTTTTTATTTCGTTTCTTTTCTGTGGCTACTTTTCTTTTCCTTTGGCTTTCTTTCTTTGGTCAGCACATTAACCATGTCCTCTGTCACAGTCACTTCCAAATCAGTTACTAACGGTATAGTCACCATCGATACTCTTGGTAAAGAATTCAAAGTTCCTGATTATTCAATTAAAACAATTCTTGATGCAATTCCTAAAAAATGTTATAATAGAGTAGTTGCAACTTCTTTCTTTTATGTTTTCAGAGATATTGCTTGTGCAATTTTCTTTGGTACTGTTGCCCAATATACTATTCCACAATTACCAAATGCCTATTTAAGGGGTTTTGCTTGGTTATCTTACGCAATTTTACAGTCTTTACCTTATACTGGTTTATGGGTTATGGCACATGAATGTGGTCATCAAGCTTTCTCTGATTATGGTTGGTTAAATGATTCAGTCGGTTGGGTTTTACATTCTTACTTATTAGTTCCATATTTCTCTTGGAAATATTCTCATGGTAAACATCATAAAGCAACTGGTCATTTAAAAAGAGATATGGTTTTTGTTCCACCAACTACTGAAGAATTCAAAAAGAATAGACATGCTTTAAAATTATCTGAATTAACTGCTGATACTCCAATCCAAACATTAACAGAATTAGTTATTCAACAATTTGGTGGTTGGTTGTATTATTTATTAACTGATGTTACTGGTCAACCACATCCTGAACTACAAGATAAATGGTATGGTAGTTATTATGCTTCGCATTTCAACCCTGTTTCTCCAATTTTTGAAAAGAGAGATTTTTGGTTTATTGTTTTATCAGATTTAGGTATTTTAACACAATTTTTTGTTATTTATCAATGGATTAATAATTTTGGATGGTTTAGTTGTTTCACACATTGGTTTTTACCATATATTTTCACCAATCATTGGTTAGTCTTTATCACTTATTTACAACATTCAGATGTTTCTTTACCACATTATGAAGATAAAGAATGGACCTTTGCAAGAGGTGCAGCTGCTACAGTTGATAGAGAATTTGGATTTATTGGTTCATTCTTTTTACATGATATTATTGAAACACACGTTTTACATCATTATGTTTCAAGAATTCCATTTTATAATGGTAGAGTTGGCACAAAGGCAATTAAGGAAGTTATGGGTGATCATTATGTTCATTCCGATGAAAATATGTGGGTTTCATTATGGAAATCTGGTAGATATTGTCAATTCGTTGAAGGTGATGATGTTAAAATGTTCAGAAACATTAATGGTTTGGGTGTTGCACCAAAGGATAATTGATTATTTTATATACATATATAGATTAGATTATCAATAGTTTTAATTTTAGTTTTAGTTTCTTTATATCATTTGATCTAAAGGAAATGTTTTTTATGATCAATAATATGGATAGGGAATGTATGATACTGTTTCGATGATAGTGAGTAATACGGCGTAAATATCAAGCTGGCGTAACGTTAATTGACCCAACGAAAAACAAAAACCGTTTTTTTATGTTTTTTTTTTCTTTTTTCTTTTTTCTTTTTTCTTTTTTCTTTTTTCTTCAATTCGCCATTTTCACATTTTTAATTTTCAATTTTCGTTTTTCATTTTTCAGTTTGGCCCTTCAGTTAATCGGACCGCAAAAGATATAGAGTTGTATTAATGTTTAATGTTTAATCTTTGATATCTCTTTCTCTATCACCAAAAGTGGTCGCGAAATCCGCTATTGATCTCATTGGGGAACTATTCAGCACTCCATGTTACATACTACATATGACATATTACCCTCATTTCCCTCGTCGTTGGCACCATCTTCTGATTCGCTAGTATTGTCAACCTCTATAAGTTAGGACAAACATTGAATAAAGATGCATGTACCCAAATTAACGGTTTACATGATCCTTACAAACCTATATACTTCGCTTTAGATTCTTTCACAGTAAGCGGGACAAGTTATGACGTACTTGGATACAGGTTTGGTGGTTTAGCTGACTACCCACGGCCAGTAAACTTGTCTCTTATCAATAATAATCGAAATTGCTTCATAAATGCTGCTGGTTTTGTTTGTTTTGCTGGCGTGTTAGCATTTCATAGCACAGGAGGAGACCATAGTGAACGTACAGAACTCACGGATAAAATTTTAGACAACTTGTTGACAAGTACCGGCTTTAACATAAACCTAGCAGAAATGTATCAGGCAGCTGACGAACTTACAAGTAGCACCGGTAACTTGACGATGACATTGTTAACTAAATATGACGATGTTAACCAACAGTTATGTCTGTCTAATCTGGATTATGTGGCTGTCGGTGTTAGAGCTGGTGCTGGCTACATTGGTCGGTACTTTAGTTGGGCTAATAATGAGATGTGGTGGAGTCACTCTTGGTCGATAACCCGTAAGCTGGCTGATTTAGCACGTATGGCGTCCTCTGTTACAGGTTGGGTGACAAGCAATCCTCAATTAACTGGCTGTGATGGTTTCTTATACCAATTTATGATGATACGATACTGCTGATGTGGAGCACTTGTGGCTTATAGCTGGTGCACCATGGACTACAGGTACGATATGTGACACTCCGTCAAGATCGTACGACGTACAACAGGCGACTGAAGCAGCACTTAACGATGACAAAAGTCGAAATACCTCTGGAGTATGTACGAGACTAAACAACAACAGTCCTTGGCACTATGACTTTCGTATCATTTTGGCTCATATAGCCACCTCGTGTAAATTAAACGTGTGGACTATGCCATGCATGGACTATTGACAGGCACTATATAGAATATCCACAATGCAAAATACGATAATGTACTTAGAACATGCGCTCACTGTTAGATGCACTAGAGTATTGTTATGTGAAGTATAAATAAAAAAAAATCTAATTCCACTATGTGGTATTCTGAGGCTATCAGAATTAGAGTCGATCGACGCGCCAGAACTCAGGTGTGCCAGTGGATGGGATCCCGTCGTATAACTGTACAAGTGAGGGGATCATACCTATATACTTATAGATAATCATATAGATTTATATACGAACAACTTTAATCTACACTTTTATTATATCTATTTAGATCTATTGATACTTACATTATACTTTAGATATCAAGGGCTACAAGACGTTAGTTTTATATCTGAAGACAATAATTATATCTTTTTTCTTTTTTTTTTACCTTTTTTTTTCTGTTTTCTTTTTTCTCTTTGCTTCTTGATTTGTTTGTGCATAAAATCTTTTCTTTTTTTTTATTCCCTTTTGATGATACTTTTTATTTTTATTCCTTTTGTTTATTTCCCACTTCCCCACCTTCCAGCATGTCTTCTACCACGAGGACTACCACCAATAAGGCAACCCCAAACTTAACTGCAATTAATGCATATGGTGACACTTTTAAAGCCCCAGACTATTCAATTGGTGAACTTATAAATTGTATTCCAAAGGACTGTTTTAAACGTGATTTACTTAAATCCTTATCTTTTGTTTTCCGTGATATTGGTTTCATGATATTCTTTGGTTATGTTGCTGAAAATTACATACCTTTAATTGAATCAAAAGCTTTAAGATTCATTGCTTGGACAACTTATACAATTGTTCAATCATTCCCAATGGTCGGTCTTTGGATTCTGGCTCATGAATGTGGTCATCAAGCTTTCTCTGAATATGGTTGGGTAAATGATTTTGTTGGTTGGGTATTACATTCTTATTGTGGTAATCCTTATTTTTCTTGGAAATTCTCTCATAAAAAACATCATCAACATACTGGTCATATTGATAAGGATATGGTTTTTGTTCCACCAAGAACTGAAGAATTCAAAAGAAGAAGAAATGTCATGAAATTATCTGAATTAAGTGCTGATTCTCCAATTTCTGCACTATCAACTTTAATTATTCAACAAGTTGTAGGATTTCAAACCTATCTTTTCATTGATGCAACTGGTCAACCACATCCCGAACTAAAGGATAAATGGTATGGTAACTTTTATGCTTCTCATTTTAATCCAGATGCTCCAATCTTTGATAAAGGTGACGGTAAATACATTGTTTTGTCAGATTTAGGTATTTTAATTGTTGGTTATGTGGTTTACCAATGGGTTCAACACTTTGGTTGGTTTAATTGTTTTGTTCATTGGTTCATTCCTTATTTATTAGTTAACCATTGGATTGTTTTTTTAACTTTCTTACAACATTCAGATATCACACTACCACACTATGAGGACTGTGAATGGACCTTTGCAAGAGGTGCAGCTGCAACAATTGATAGAGAATTTGGATTTGTTGGTTGGTTTTTCTTCCATGATATTATCGAAACCCATGTCTGTCATCATTATGTTTCAAGAATTCCATTCTATAATGCAAGAAAGGCAACTAAGGCAATTAAAGAATTTGTTGGTGACAATTATGCTTATTCTGATGAAAATATGTTTGTCACTTTATGGAAATCCCTTAGATGGTGTCAATTCGTTGAAAATGACAATGGTATTTACATGTATAGAAACATTAATGGTTTTGGTGTTGCTCCAATTGATAATTAAATCGAAAGAAAAAAATCCCCTTTCGTTAATTTTTATTCTAAAATTATTTATTCATTCATATTCATTTTTATGTTTTCATGTCTATTCTCATTCTTATTCTCATTTTTATTCACATTCTTGTTCTAATTTTGTCATTCTTATTCTGTTATGTTAATTTAGATTACTATATACATTAGATATTTTACAAATTATTACACGCCCAAAAAAACCAAAAAAATAACAACAACACAATACTATTCCATAAAATTAATTACATTGTATATAACATTTTCATTCATATTTTTACCCCAGAGTAAATCCAAATGCTCATAATTATTTATGCCAAAAATCCTTAATTCAGAACTATTATTACCATCTAGTATGTTATCATCAATTACGTTTCTTTTACCTATAACTTTGGCATTCTTAATTTGATTAAATGATATTTGTCTGAATACTGGTAATTGACTCACAAGAACATCAATATCAACTAAAGAATCGGACATACCATAAATAATCAATACATTTTCAATATTAATCGTTTTATCAGTTGGGTATATAAATGGTTGAAAATAACCTTTATCTTGATACATTTGGAACTTTTTAGATTTAATAATTTGAAACCAATGAACAATACATTTAACTGAAGTTGTTGAATATAAATGATAATACGAAATTAGTTTTTGTAAAATATCAATGTTTTTAGATTTCCAATTGAATAAAACATCATTTGGTATATCAATTAATTTGACAAACATTGGTGGATATGTAATTCTTCGCCAAAATAAAACTGATTTCATTAATATCTTACGTCCAAATAAAAGATAAATTAATCCAGGATCGAAATGAATAATTGAATTAATTAGCCAATTTGATAGTTTTTTCGGAGTTGTTGCAGGTGCAATCAAGATCAATTTTTCAATTTTTTCATTTAAATCATTATTAATTGAAATTGATGATAAAATTTGTGAGCATCCTTGGCTAAATCCAATATAATCCAATTTTGAAATATTTTTCAATTTTAAAATGTACTTGATTGATGATGGTATATCATACATTGCAAACTCATCGATTGAAAAATTCCAAAATTCAGTATCTGAGGGACTATACTTGACATGTTTATTGGAATATTTATTACCTCTATTGTTACCTAAGAACACATCATATCCCAATTCACATAACCGAAAAGGTAGATTGTCGTTTTTATCTAACATAACACACCAAACATCACTTGACATTAATAAACCATGTTGAAAGTAAACAGCTTTACCATTTGATTGAAAACCATTCAATTCTGGATTAATTCTGTGTAATGTTAAATTAAACCCATCAGCTGTACAAATTATATGTGATTCTGCTTTGAAACCATTCAGCTCACAAATTTCTAAAAAGCTTTCAAAATTTTTCAGTTTTTCAATCTTTTTTAATAATATATCATTCGAATTATCATATTCTGAATTCGATATGAAATCATTATACTTTTCATTATTCGATTTGAAAATTGAAAATAAAAATCTACTCATTTTGGTAAAAATTTTAATAAATGCATTTGGTAATAAAAATGTAATAGATGAAATAATTTGTTCTAAAATGATAAGTAAAATGGATGTTACATTCTCAACTTTATTTAGAAAAGATTCTTTCTTTTCATTTCCTTCTTCATTACTTTCATCTTCTTCATCAATAATAGCTTCAACATCATATTCATTAACGTTACGTTGATTGTCTTTAACAATATCAACTCCGAGTTTACTGTAACCGTTAGCTTGATGTTTTGGTGAGAAAAGTGGAATGTTAATATTTTCAACTTGGTCACTGATAGACTTTCTACGTAGCATCCTTTTTTTGGGTGTAGTTGGCACAGATGTCATCTCTTTCCGTATAAAATGGATATTCTGTTCTAATGAGCAAAACAAAGAAGAACATCTGCTTAGCTTGCAAACATTCATGTTGCTACTTATCCGCGAAGAGGCTCTTGCTTTTAATTTTAATTTTTAATTTTAATTTTTAATTTTTAATTTTTAATTTTTAATTTTTAATTTTTAATTTTTAATTTTTAATTTTTAATTTTTAATTTTTAATTTTTAATTTTTAATTTTTAATTTTTAATTTTTAATTTTTAATTTTTAATTTTTAATTTTTAATTTTCAAATTTCAAATTTCAAATTTCAAATAGACTCATGCAATCGTCGACTTTCCAACTTTCAAATTTCAAATTTTGAGACTTTTCCATTTTTCCCAAACATATCTTACCGTTGTTTCTGTTCTGATCAGAGTATTGTCTTATCTGATTTGATTTCCATCGTATTCTGCGTCCATTAAAAAGCATGGCTGAAGAACAACAATCTAACTTTTTTTCTTTTCCAAAAGAAGAAGAAAAAACTTTAAAACATTGGGCAGACATTGATGCTTTCCAAACCTCTCTGAAGTTAAACCAAGACAAACCAGCATTTACTTTCTATGACGGTCCACCATTTGCAACCGGTACTCCTCATTATGGGCATTTCCTTGCATCAACTATTAAGGATATTATTCCAAGATACGCTAATATGAGTGGTTATTCTGTTGAAAGAAGGTTTGGTTGGGATACTCATGGTTTACCCGTTGAACATGAAATCGACAAGAAATTAGGTATTTCATCAAAAGACGATGTCATGAGATTAGGTATTGATAAGTATAACGAAGAATGTAGATCTATTGTTATGAGATATGCAAGTGAATGGAAGTCTGCTATTACAAGATTGGGTAGATGGATTGATTTTGAAAATGATTATAAAACTTTATATCCATCATTCATGGAATCTGTTTGGTGGGCATTCAGTGAACTTTATAAAAAAGATGCTGTTTATCAAGGTTTGAGAGTTATGCCTTATTCAACTGGTGTTACCACTGCTTTATCTAATTTTGAAGCTGGTTTGAATTATAAGGATGTTAACGATCCAGCTGTCACTGTTGCATTCCAATTAGTAAGCGATCCAAAAACTTTCTTAGTTGCATGGACAACTACTCCATGGACTTTACCTTCGAATGTTGCATTATGTGTTAATCCTGAATTTGAATATGCTAAAATTTTTGATGAAGAAAAACAAGTTACTTATATCATGTTAGAATCTTTAATTAAGAATTTATATAAAAAACCAAAGGATGCCAAGTATAAAATTACTGGTACTATTAAAGGTTCAGACATTGTTGGCTTGAAATATGTTCCATTGTTTGATTATTTTAAAGAAAAATTCACCGAAACTGCTTTCAGAGTTATTGGTGCATCATACGTCACGGATGAATCTGGTACTGGTATTGTTCATCAAGCTCCAGCCTTTGGTGAACAAGATTTTGAAGAATGTACTGCTAATGGCATTATTAATGAAAAATTAGCTCCTCCAAATCCTATTGATGATGAAGGTAAGTTTACTGATGAAGTTACAGATTTTAAAGGTTTATACGTCAAAGATGCTGATAAAGAAATTATGAAAAGTTTATCAAAGAGTGGTAGTTTATTATTACAGAGTCAAATAAGACATAGTTATCCATTCTGTTGGAGATCTGATACTCCATTATTATATAGAACAGTTCCAGCTTGGTTTGTTAGAGTTAAAGAAATTATTCCAAATATTCTTGACTCCGTTGATAAAACTAGATGGGTCCCATCAAATATCAAAGAAAAGAGATTTTCTAATTGGATTGCAAATGCAAGAGATTGGAATGTTTCCAGAAATAGATATTGGGGTACCCCAATTCCATTATGGGTATCTGAAGATTTAGAAGAAATTGTTTGTGTTGGTTCAATCCAAGAGTTAAGAGATTTATCTGGTGACCAAACAATTAGTGATATTCATAGAGACAAAATTGACCATATTACCATTCCTTCAAAGAAAGGGAAAGGTCAACTTAAGAGAATTGATGATGTTTTTGATTGTTGGTTTGAATCAGGTTCTATGCCTTATGCATCAAAACATTATCCATTTGAAAACAAAGATAAATTTTTGGAAAAATTTCAAGCAAATTTTATTTCTGAAGGCTTAGATCAAACTAGAGGTTGGTTCTATACTTTATCTGTTTTGGGTACTCATTTATTTGGTACTGTTCCTTATAAGAATGTTATTGTTTCAGGCTTAATTTTAGCAGGTGATGGTAAGAAAATGTCAAAGAGATTAAAGAATTATCCAGATCCAAATCTAGTCACAGAAAAATATGGTGCAGATGCATTAAGATTATATTTAATTAATTCACCAGTTTTAAAGGCAGAAACATTGAAGTTTAAAGAAGAAGGTGTTAAAGAAGTTGTTTCTAAGGTTTTATTACCTTGGTGGAATTCTTATAAATTCTTAGAAGGTCAAATTGCGTTATTAAAGAAAACTGAGAACATTGATTTCAAATTTGATGTTTCTTCAAAATCTGATAATGTTATGGATAGATGGATTTTAGCTTGCTTGCAATCATTAATTAAATATATTCATGAAGAAATGGGAGAATATAGGTTATATACTGTTGTTCCAAGATTATTGGGATTGATTGATCAATTAACTAATTGGTACATTAGATTAAATAGAAGAAGATTAAAGGGTGAAAATGGTGTTCCTGATTGTTTGAAAGCACTTAATACATTAACTGAAACATTATTTATTTTAGTTAGAGCAATGGCACCATTTACCCCATTCTTATCTGATGCAATTTATCAAAGATTGAGACCATTATTTAATGAAGAAACATTGAATAAATATGGTAAAGATCATAGAAGTGTTCATTTCTTATCCTATCCAACTGCCAATGCAGAACTATTTGATGAAAAGATTGAAACATCTGTTGCTAGGATGCAAAAAATTGTTGATTTGGGTAGAAATATCAGAGAAAAGAAAACCATCTCTTTGAAGACTCCGTTAAAGGAATTGGTTGTTTTAAATTCTGATAAAGAATACTTACAAGATGTTGACTCTTTAAAGCAATATATTGTCGAAGAATTGAATGTTAGAGAAATTATTATTACATCAGATGAAGATAAGTATGGTGTTGAATATAAAGCAGTTGCAGACTGGCCAGTTTTAGGTAAGAAGCTAAAGAAAGATGCTAAAGTTGTTAAAGCTGGTTTACCAAAATTAACATCTGAAGAAGTTAAAGATTTCTTAAAATCTGGTAAGGTTACTGTTAGTGGTATTGACTTAACATCTGAAGACTTAAATGTTTTAAAAGGTTTGCCAGAATCACAATCTGCTGATGGTCATGAATCAAGATCAGAAGGTGATGTTTTAATTATTTTGGATATCAATGTTTACGCAGAATTAGAAACTGAGGGTATTGCAAGAGAATTAGTCAATAGAATTCAAAGATTAAGAAAGAAGTGCGGTTTAGAACAAACTGAAGAAGTTTTAGTTCAATATGAAGTGAAAAAAGATGATTGTAATATAGAAAACGTTATTAAGAATCATGCAGATATTTTACTCAAGTGTACCAAACTTCCATTAGAACATATTTCAGAATCTGACAAGAAAATCATTGGTGAGGAAGAAGCGTCAATCAATGAAACTGTTCTTTCCTTAAGACTTTTAAAATTATAAATTATTTTTTATAGTTGTATAGATCCTTAACATTTTGTTTTTCCCTGTTTATAAATTATTTTAAACATTTTAAACTAAATATGTGAAATCGTCCGTTAAAAAAATGAAAGATCTAATCAAATTCTAATTTTTATTTGAAAGTTGAATTTGAAATTTTAGTTACCCGGCGAGAAAAAATTGAGGACTTTTCTTATTATTTATTTCAGTTGATCTACCTGTCTTGAATGTATTGTAGTTTTTGAGTTTATATATAAACAAAAACATCACTCACACACAGTTTATTAGATTAGAATAAAAATGTCCTTTGGTTCAAGATTAGGAGGATTTGGATCCAATGTTTCATCTTTAGGAGCACCAGCTGCAACAACTGCTTCGGGAACCTTGCAAGATTTACAGAATGATATTGTAGTTAATAATATTGGTGATGATAGTGTAAGTGATATTGCATTTTCACCACAAGCTGAATTTATGGCAATTTCTAATTGGGATAAAAAGAATAGAATATTTGAAATTACAAATAATGGACAAGTTGAAGGCAGAGCTTTATATGAACACGAGGGTCCGATACTATCAACAAGATTTACAATGGATGGTACAAAAGTGATTAGTGGTGGTACTGATAAACAGGTTAAATTGTTTGATTTGGCAAGTCAGCAAGCCCAAACAATTGGTATGCACAATGATGCAGTTAGAGTTGTTAGAAATATTACATGTGGACCTCAAAATACACCTTGTGTTGTAAGTGGATCGTGGGATAAGACAATTAAGTATTGGGATACAAGACAACAAAGCCCAATATGTTCATTAGATATGCCTGAGCGTGTGTATGCAATGGATTCTGCACAAAAATTATTAGTTGTTGGTACGGCTGAAAGACATGTTTTAATAATAGATTTAAATAATCCTGACAAAATCTTTAAAACGACTGTTTCCCCTTTAAAATATCAAACAAGATCAATTGGATGTTATCCAAATGGTGATGGTTTTGCAATTGGTTCGATTGAAGGCAGATGTGGTATTCAATATGTAGATGATACACAACAAAAACAAAATGGGTTTTCATTCAAATGTCAAAGAGTTAATAAAACAGCATCAAAGGAATCAAATATTTATTCATTAAATTCAGTTGTTTTTAACCCACAATTTGGTACTTTTGTAACTGCTGGATCTGATGGTACATTTTCATTTTGGGATAAAGATTCTAGACATCGTCTAAAAGGATTTCCATCGTTAAATGCGACTATACCTGTTGTAAATTATAATAGAACTGGTATGTTATTTGCTTATGCTTTAAGTTATGACTGGAGTAAGGGCTACGAAGGAAATACAGCAAATTATGCAAATACTGTTAGAATTCATGTTTGTAAAGATGATGAAGTTAAACCAAAGCCAAAAAGAAAGTAATTATTTGATTTATAGTTTAATTTAGTTCGATTTACGATAATGAACTTTAATCCTGTAAGTTATATTGTTAAGTAATTAAAATGTACATAATTTTAGTTTAATAAAATAGTATAGAGTTACAAAAGGATCCCCCTTAATGAAAAATTAAAATGCAAGGAAAAAAAATAGGGAGATGAAAACTTTAAATAATTAATGTGTATAACATGGATATGATAAGTTTAAAAAATAAATTACAGCGAGTGAAAAATAACAAGAAATAAGTTATATTGTTCTGAAAAATGTATGAATATCGAAATTGAAATAAAATCGAAATTGAAATAAAATCGAAATTGAAATAAAATCGAAATTGAGATGAAATCGAAATTGAGATGAAATCGAAATTGAGATGAAATCGAAATTGAAACTGAAATAAAAATAAAATTGAATCAAACTAATTTGAAATTGAAATTGAAATGGAAGTAAAGTTGAATCAAATGACATCAGAGTTGCAATTGATAGTGAATTTCAAATTCAAGTTTAAATTCAAATCGAATTAAGATAAAATATTAAAGTAAACTTGACAATAATTGTACGATCCAAAACTAAAAAAGATCAAAGATAAAAGCCGACTAAGCAATACAAGTTGAAACAAATCAAAGTTCATTTCTGTTAACTGGATCACCCCAAAAATCTGGCAACATTTCACTAGCATCCTCACCAGAATATAACCCAAAATCAAAAAACTGTTCAGACCCATTGAATTCACTCAAAAATGGTGTTTCATTTTCAATGTTAAAGCCGTTATTCAAACTATTTTGATCATTAGATTTTTGTTGTTGCTGCAATTGTGGTTGATGTTGTTGGGGATGCTGTTTCTGTAACAGTTTCGGTGCTTGTTGTTGTTGTTGTTCAGACTCAGGCAACTTCTGTTGAGTTATAGATTTTGCAGCTGCTGATTTTTTTGTTGGTCTTGGCTTTTTAGTAGTAGTAGCATTACTACGTTTAGTACCATCACTCGAACCATTTTTTCCTGCTGTTACATCTTCAGTTACGCTTTTCAAAGTATTTGGACTTTCTTCTTTAATAACAGGTGTTGTCGCTGATGAAGAAGCTTTCTTTCTTGTACGTTTGATAACAGTTCCATTTGGAGTTGAGGGTTTGTTAGTGAGTGGAGTTGCTGGATTATTAGGAGTTTTAGGAGTTACAGGAACGGAAGCACCATTTGCTTTCCTTCGTGGTTTCTTCTTAGTTGTTGGCTTCACTGTTGTAGATGATGCTACCGGGTTTAATGTTGGAAGTGCTGAATTTGAGTTATTTGATGTTGAACCATTTGTTAGTGGAGTTGGTACACCTGTACTTGGGGCCGTAGTTTTTTTATTGTTTGATGGCGATAAACCAGGTGATTCTTTTGATAGAGTACTTTGTTGCAGTTGCCCCAACATGTTCGAAAATTCAGCAAATTGTGCAACAGGTTCAGGCTTAATAGTATTACTATTAGTATTAGCATTGCTATTGGTACTACTACCAATATTAGTGTTATGGCTGCTGTTGTTATTGTTGTTGTTGTTAACATTGTTGTTATTATTAGTATTATTGTTATGATTGTCATTATCTGTGTCATTGTTGCTATTGTTGTTACTGTTATTGATAATGTTACTACTGTTGTTGTTGAGACCGCTGTTGTTAATTTTATTGTTGTTGTTTTCTTGAACATATTGGCCTGGTTGAATGGTATTTAGATTTGTGTCATTACCATGTATATTTTGTAGCCTACTTCTATTATTGGATTCTAAATTACGTAGTCCTTCACCGTATTCTTTCAAATTATCGTTTGGAAATGGACGTTTGTTGGCTTTCATATTGTGTTGATACACATTTTGTCCAATTGGTCCATTGATTATTTGATTCTGTTGTGTCATTTGTTGATTGTACTGCTGTTGCTGTTGCTGAAGATGTTGCTGTTGCTGAAGATGTTGTTGTTGCTGTTGCTGAAGATGTTGTTGTTGTTGTTGTTGTTGTTGTTGTTGTTGTTGTAGATGAATATCATTTATTTGAGCAGGTGTCGGAGCTTGTGAATGTGGTCTTGAAAACGTATTGATATTTGATGGGCTCATCACCTCAGAATCTAAACAGGGTCTTTTATTTGGCGACGGTCTTTGATTTGATTTCACTGATTGTTGCTGATAAGGGATTTGAGCCTGACTGTTCATAGGTGATGCTGGTTGTAGTTGTTGAAGATTTTGTGAATTGACTGGATATATACGGGTGTTGTTTTGAATTATATGGCCATTTGGAGTTCTAACAGTATTTTGTGGCAACTGAACTGGTTGATTAGGAATTCCTCTTCTTTGAGTGTTTTGAAAATTCTGTTTTTGTTGTTGTTGTACTGGATATGGTGACTGTGGTGGATATGATGAAGTTTGCGATTGGTTTTGTAATTGTGGTTGAGTTTTTTGTAGATTATAACTTGACCCGTATGCTTGTTGATGTGGTGAAGGTGGTGGATAATGATGTAAACTTGATTGTCCTGAAACTAATGGGTAGTTTATGGTTTGAGACGTACGTTGGGCGGATTGTGGCTTAACAAATCCAGACGGTGAACTAGCATTGGTGGTTTTGCTGCTGTTATTATTCATTGGCCTGGCGTTTGGATTGACATTATTTTGAAGTTGTTGTTGCTGTAATGTAATTTGATTCGGAACAATACTTTCATTGTGATGGATTTGAGATTGAAGTGATAACTGTCTTTCAATTTGTTGTTTTTGGGGATGTTGTTGTGCCATGCGTTGTTGTTGTTCTTGTTGTTGTTGTTCCTGTTGTTGCTGTTGTTGTTGCTGTTGTTGCTGTTGTTGATGTTGTTGCTGTTGTTGCTGTTGTTGCTGTATTAAACGTTGTTGCTGTTGCTGCTGTTGCTGTTGTTGGTGATGTAAGTGTTGCTGTTGCTGTTGCTGTTGCTGTTGTTGTTGTTGTTGTTGTTGTTGTTGTTGTTGTTGTTGTTGTTGTTGTTGTTGTTGTTGTTGTTGTTGTTGTTGTTGTTGTTGTTGTTGTTGTTGTAAAATGTGAGATTGACTCTGACTTGGTAATACTTGAACAGATTGTGGTGGTGCATTAAGTTGTTGTGCTTGATGTTGAAGTACTAGTTGAGGTTGTGCAGATTGTGGAGGTTGAGGGTGCTGATGGGATGGGCAGGGTTGAGAAGGTTGAAAAGTTTGAGGTGGTTGGGGAGTTTGCTGTTGTTGCTGTGATTGAGAATCATGAGATGGATCAACTGGTCTTTTCTGATTCCAATTATTATCAATTGTCTGGTTTTGTAAAATTTGTTGGTTATTTGGCTGGTTATGTGGATTATTTAAATTCATTGAATCTTGTTTACGTTTTAAATTAACAAAATGAAAATATTGAGAAGCAGTTTCAGAACTACTTCTTTCAGTACGGGCATTAAAAATGTCCCAAAAGATTTGCCACCATTCATAAATGAAACCTTGTGTAGTATCCATTGACATTTGACATTTGGGTAAATCATGAGTGTTTGAATTCAATAAGTAAAATTTACCAACAAGTTTTTTATTGTCTTTGACAATTGGTATATTTGCTTCTTTAACAAAAGCTGATGCAGATGCATTGAAACCAGATTTTAACAAAAAATCGTAAATGTAAGCATTTAGTAACTCCTTTGGGTTAGCTGCTGCAGAATCTTTAACAATAGGCTCATCTGACTTTTGACCCATGTTATTATTGGTACTTTGATTTGTACTGCTATTAGTATTATTCTTTGTATCCATGGTAGAAACAGACTATAATATTAAAAAAATTGAACCAAAAAACAATATAAATTTGAAACTGGAAAATTGAAGGTTGGGAGTATTAATGTGAATTAAGGAAAATTAAAGTGAAATAAACTGGAACAAAGTAAAATAAAATGAACTATGTGTGTGTATATGAATATACGATATAACTATAAAAACAAAACCAGCAAAAAAATGTATATATGTATTTTTCCAGAAAAAATAGTCAAGTGGTAAAGGAGAAAAAATGACAATAAAACTTAAAATAAATTGAGAACTGTATATTAATGAAACGAGTGCTGTCGATAAACAACAAAGAAAAGAAAGAAATGTCCCGTGTATCTGAAGTGAAACTGTTGTACTGACAAAAGATGACGGGATAATTTTGCGATGAGGTTTTATAGTATCAGCTGGCTAAAAAAACTGTCTCCGATGCATGTACAAAGAAACCAAGGACTTCGACAGTGCCTTTTCGCAAAATCCAATTTCAAAACAGCTCTCACGCTCAAACAATAAAACTAAATCGATTTTTATAAATAAAACAGAGAGAAAAAAACTGGGCACAACGCGGTTTCCCCATAAATCAGCGTCGACCGTCCGCAACATGAATTCTAAGTCGTCTTCTGACCACTGAAGGAACGAGAAAACACTCCTAGTTGACCCAATACAACAACAGAAAGAACAAAGATGATTGTAAAACTACTGATAGCTGTGCTTGGGTAGACATTCCAAGCCAATTCATGTACAGCAAGCAGTGGGACACCATAAATTGCACTTGGTACACTGTCAAATACCAAAAACGAAAGACTATGTTGGTACCATGACAAAAATTGAAAATGTAAACTTCTAGCAAACAAAACCCCGACAATGTTGGAAACCATTAAAATTTTTGAAATATTGTATGAACTATTTTCACTGAAAATAATAGCATTTCCTTGATTCATAGTGTTTGAGTGAAATTTCAATAGTCCATCTTGAATAATCAAGTTTTTGACACTTTTACCTGTAAGTTTTGGGTTAATCCATTTACAAAAAACAAACAAAAATAAAACAACGATATGTAACATCAGTAATAAATTATGGAATTCATTACTTAGAAATGTCTTTTCACTAAGAAATTTCCAGTTAACTGACCATTTATACATGAATTGTCTATTGAAGTTAAATGCATTCTCAATGAAATTATCTCTTATATCTTTTCCATTCCATAAAAATTGAATATTTATTATGATAAATGTTAAAAGTCCAAATGTAATCATACCGAAGGTCTTTAAGAAATTCTCATCATTTAAAAAGTATAAAACAATTAATAAGCCAGGTAAGTATAATAATGCATTCATCTTAACACTCAATCCAAAAACATAAAAATAAAGTGAAAATAAGGTAATTAAATTACTGTATAATCCCATATCGCCTCTATCAGTTTTGGATTTATCTTCATATGAGCGTTTTTTTAATTTAGCAGATGTCTGTAATAATAAAATTGTTAGTAGCATGAAAAACGAGGTGAAGCAATCATTAAATAGCCTTAAAACGTAGATAGAATGTAGTCTTTTAGAAACAACTAAAAGGTAAAAAACAATCGGTTTAACTTTCTTGGAACCTTTAATTTGTATGAAAATTAAAAAGCTTAATGCTAATGTCATTAAATATAATAATCTAAATGCTTCTTGACCTGCATTCAAGTTAACCATTCCACGAGTTAATCTTTTCATGAATGAATAAATGAAAACATATCCAGCTGGATAAACAATTGGTCCCGTATCACCTGAAATTTTGTTATAATCTAATTCACCCCTTTCAATTTGTCCAATTTGTTGCATATATGTACTATAATCTATTTCTGTGTATGGAATTTTAATTATAATTAATTCTAAAAGCATTGCTTCACATAAAAATATCAAGACACAAATTGGACCAACTATTTCTGGATCAAATAAAAACGTGTTGATTAAATTTTTGAAAAAATTATAACATTTCAGAAAAATTCCCACATCTTGTGAAAACAGATCTTGTTTTGTGACGATTATCCTTTTTTTATCTTTTGTCTCGGTCATAACAATGATGTAGAAAAGAGTATGGCATAAATGTAAATACAGAAAAGTCAAAAATCACTAGCACGAAACTCTCTGTCGTTGTTAAATTTTGGAGGCGGCATCAAAACAATTTTGTTTTTTTTATTTTTTGCGATTCCTGGTGGCTCAACACAATCGCTTACTATCAACATCATGGTAAGGAAAAAAAGCATTAAATATTATAAATCAAGTCTTATCTATACAGTAAATTATTGAATAAAAACAATTATAAAATAGCAAATAGTTGGGGCTAATAATTAATCAGAGTCTTTAACTTTTGAGCAAGCGTCTGATACACCCCTCTCCGAATTTAATACATTATTAAAATCAGCATTTAATTTTTCATTTTCATTTAAACCACCAATTTGTTTAGCTGATTCCAAATATCTTGCAATTACTTTCGGATCTCTCCTTTCAAAAAATCCAATATTTAAAATATTTCTAACTTTATCTACATCATCTGGAAAAAAATTGGCTTTTAAAACATTATAGGTAAATCCTGGAATAACGCAAGATAAAATACCAATAAATAAGCATGCCCAAAAAGCTCCACTTTGGTAGACCCTTATACCTAATTGATAATAATTCAATGAAAATGAAGATGATGACCAAGCACAAACCCAAATAATTAATAAAATGTCAGAGAGTAAATTTAATCCAACAGTGATTAGATCCCATCTTTTCTGTTTCAAAATTATGTACAAGTTACATGCAAAAATTGAAATATTAACAGAAAATGTACCCACTGAAAAGATGGTTGAAATACTCAATCCATTTTTAGTAACAACTCTTGCAGTTCTAAATATAAGCCATGGAAAAAAAAATGAAATTGTACTCTGATACAGACCATCAATCATATAAACTATAAATTTAGTAATATCTTTAGATCTATGATTTTGAATACCTGATCTATATAATTGAGGAATAGCTAATGAAACATAATCGGGTACGTCTTGATCCATTGTTGCTAATGTAATGACAGGAACTGATGTAAAGAATAAATTAAAAAGCATCAAAAATGTGTATTCATATAAGTATGTACCATCAAAATCTGTGAAAATACCATACCAAAACAATGGCATAACAAAAATAACATTTTTATAAAAGAAACATGGAATCATTTCTTTTAGTCTTTGATAAGACCATTTACCATGGACTAATAATAATCGTTGTAAATATGAAAATTGGCCCAGTGCATAATCTGATGACATTGCAGCTTGTCTACCTTCTTCACCTGCAATCCCAACACCAACATTTGCTGCCTGTATCATCGAAACATCATTTGCACCATCTCCAATTGCTAATGTAATAACATCTAAATTATCTTTGACTAATTTTACAATGTCTGCCTTTTGTGATGGTGAAACTCGACAACATAAAACTGAACAACATTTTTTACCTAACATTAAAAATTTTAATTGTGTATTCTCCGAACAGTCATCAAATAATAACGACAAAGTTTTACCATCAACTAATAAAGCATGATTTTCATCGGGGATTGAATGATCCAACTTTGCCTTTTTAATATTATTTGGATCGTTCGGATCACTTATGCCAAACTTTTCAACTAAATATGAATCAACAATTTTCTCCAAATCTTCGACATTATCACTTTGAACTTTTAATAAATCCATATTATTATTCAACATTGAACATGAATAAGCAATACTGATTGCGGTTTCAATTTTATCTCCGGTTAAAACCCAAACTTTAATACCTGCCTTTCTTAAACTTTCAATCGTATTTGGAACATTATCTTGTAATTTATCATCAATGGCAGTTGCACCAATTAATGCAACACCATTTTCAAATTCGTCAGCCAATTGATCCATTTGAATCTCTCTTTGTTCATCAATCAGTTTACTTGCCTTTAGGTATTTTGTATGCCAATTAATAAATTCATTTTTTTTCAATTCTTTAAGTGAAATACATAATGTACGGAGACCTTCTTTCGAGTATTCTTCAATATTTTCTTTAATTTTGTCATCAAATTTGCTTCCTATACTTCTTTCTAAAATAGTATTATCTGCACCCTTCATATATAAAATTACTTTCCCACTTGAATCTTCAATAACAATTGACATTCTCTTTCTTGCAGATGTGAATGGAATTGTACATAAAACTTTAAAACGTAATTCTTTACCATTATCATAAATTAAATATTCATCATTTTCTTTACCTAAAAATACAATACCCATATCTCTCGCAAATGAAACTAACGCAACTTCATCTGGCGATTCGGCACTATAGTTAATATTTGATGTATCATCAACATCTTCAATATTTTCATATTCAATAACCGCAGAATGACATAGTGCCAATGATAATAAAAAATTGTGATTATTTGAAAAATTTATTTCATTAATAAAGTCTTCGGAAATGAATGTTACTCTATCCTTTTTGAAAAACGGGTTGTATGGTTCCATCTTTATACACATTTCATTAAACTCGCTTGCAATCAATTCATTCATCTTTTGCATTTTACCATGAACATCAACATTGCCTAATCGTTTATCTAAACCTTGTTGTGCAGCAGTATAAGCTAAACCATAAGATCTATCCGCAATTGCACATTTCTTAAACTCCATAATATTTTGGGTCAAAGTGCCTGTTTTATCACTAAAAATATATTCAATTTGTCCTAAATCATCAGAAATACCCCACGATTTTGGTGTACATGGAAGATCTAATCTCTTAAAGTACATATTAACATCAGAATAAATAAAAAATACTTGGATAGTTTTAATAATTTCAATTGTAATATAAAGAGAGATTGGAACTAATGTTTGGTACATAATAAGGACAACAAAAAATGTCAATGTACCATTGGCAGCTGGAGTTGGAGCATAAGGTTTGTATTCAAAAAAAAATCTTGAATTAGAATCTTTCCGATAAAATAATCCATTGACTAAACCTGAAACGAAACACAGGATAAATAATAATAGAAAATTAATCAAAACATAATAATTCAAATTTTTTGAAATTTTTGACTTTTTAGTTGGTGTTACCCCGGAATTTAGCATAATTTTAGTTTCTGAACCAGTGGATAAAACAAGACATAAAACATAATTGGTATTTCTCAAAACTGAACCTCTTAGTAAAACATTGTTAACCGTGATTGGTTCAGATAATGGTTTTTCTAAATCTTCAATGTCTTGATCATAAATAACACCATGGAATGTGTAAAGATCTTTGTTTGGTTGTTCGGTTGATATTGAAAACTTCATTTTAGGAATATCTGACAACCTATTTATTTTTTTAGAAGAAAATTGCATTGCTTCTTTTGTTTTCAAATTTGTTTCACCATCTAAATTTTTTGTCTCAATATAGCAAACGTTGTTTTCATTACTTGATTTTAAAATTAAAACATCTGATGGAATTTCTTCATTCTTTTTAATACGTAAAATATCACCAACTAAAACATTCTTCCATTGAGTTGATTTAAATTTAAGTGGATAGCCCGTGTTTGTGGTGCTATTAAAAGATGTATCTTCAATTGTATTTAATCTACTCAAGTTGTTAGATCTTAAAGTAAAAATATCTAAACTTTGATTGTCCCCAGAATCTACTGTTTGATTTTTGGATCTTTTTTTGAATAATTTTTTAAAATTTGAAAATGTTTTAGTACAACTTTTCTTGAATTTCCTCCACGGACCAACATTATCTTCCATTGCATTGAAATTAAGTAATCCTTCTAATTTATGAACTTTTGAGGAGTTCATTTCGTAATCCGAAATTGCACGTCTATAATCTTCAAATGCATCTTTGAATGCTGTCAAAACAACAATAACAATAAGTGGAACAGCTTGCATCCCAGGACTTTGGACACCAAAAATTTGAAAACAACCAAGAATAATAATAAATAAAAAATAAGAATTAGCAATATTGGTAAATTGAAAAAATATATTCATCGGTATAAAATTAAGAGGTGTGTATTTAGTTGTTCTTATTTTATTCCGCTGATAGATAATTTTGTTCTTGTTAGTTTTCGGATCAATCATTTCATTTGGAAGTGGTTGATTAAAGAATATTTTCCGTACATCACCATCTAAATATTGATTCTTACTTTTATTAAACCACTTATTAAAAGTTAAGTTGTAAACAGATGTTAGGATTGATTTAACATCTTCTTCTAGAGTTTTCATGATGATCTGGCTATGATTAGTTTAGATATACTAGTAGTCTCGGAGAAAAGGTTTTAGAGCAGTAAAATGCGAATTGAGCTGATAAGATTGCTAAACCAATTGCTGCTAACGAAAATCTTTATTCCGAAGTGTCAGAAAACCTTGCGTGTGTAGCAAAGTATAGCAACAGATAAAGCAGGCTTTCAAAACGTATGTGCAAATCAAAAGCAATGCCATATTCTTATTCTTTTTTTTATGGAAAAAGCAAAACCAAGAAAAGCAAAAAGCAAAACAAAACAAAAAAACATCGAAAAACAAAAAAACACAAAATAGCTGAGCCCCAAATGTTTACGTAATATTTGCGGGCTGCGTAACCGCATGATTTTTTTGTCGACAACTTCTTTGGAAATCTCGATTTTTCACTTTTCAGCTCATCGAGTTCTTCACTAAAAAGATCTAATACGTCTTTCTTTTCAAGCAAATACATTCCATATCAAAATGTCCATTGAAGAAATCCCACAAGGTGCTGAAGTCACTGTCATTCCAAAGGCTGAAAAGAAGGCTAGAGAAACCCTTTTAAAATTAGGTTTAAAGCCATTAAAGGATATTTCAAGAGTTACCTTCAGAAAGAAGAACAATACTATCTTAGCTATTGAAGCTCCAGAAGTTTACAAGACTTTAGGTGGTTCTTACATTATCTTTGGTGAAGCTAAGGTTGAAGATTTAAACAAGAGATACCAAGAAGCAATGGCTGCTCAACAAGCTGCAAGAGAAGTTAATGACGCAGTCAATGCACCAGAAGGTGAAGATTTAGCTGCATCAATCCAAAACGATTTAAAGAAAGCTTCCCTTGAAGATAAGGTTCAAGAAATCGAAGGTGATGATGAAGAACAAGATGCTACTGGTCTTGAAGAATCTGATATTACTGTTATTATGGAACAAACTAATACTTCCAGAAACAAGGCTATTAAAGCTCTTAAAGAACATAGCGGTGATATTGTCAATGCCATTATGTCTCTCTCTTAATTTTGTTTTATAGAATTTACTAATCTAAATAATTTGTGTAAAATTAATCATTAAAACATAAAAAATAGTAAAAACTATTCAGTTTCTCTTTTCAACCTCTTCTGTTGTGAGTTTCTTGCCTTGATTTGAATCAATAGACAATTGTTTATCTTTCTGTTTTTCACCATTCATGAACCCACAATTGGGACACTTATACTCGATTTTTGTTGGTAATTTACCCGGTGGTGCTAATCCATTATGATTAAGGCATTTATCACAAATTAATGCATATCTTTTATCCGGACCTAACTCATTTTCACCTAATAAAGCATTCAAAAAATGATCGTACAACCCAGTATTAACATTTTGAGTCTTTTGTAAATCTTCTAGAATTTTACCTTTTTCTCCTGATTGAATCATTTTCGTATATTCGTGTTTCTTCTTTTCAATCTCACTAACTTCCCTTTCCATTTCTTTTAAATCCTGCCCATTCGAAAATCTTACAAGCAAATCCTTTGTTTTGTCAAAATTTGTCTTCTCTTTAAGTATGGTTATTTTGTCATTGTGCTCATTCTTCAAATATTCAATATAACTCTGTTTATTATTAATTAAGTAATCAAAAAATGATAAAACTGAGTAATATACTATTCCAATTATAATCGGAATAACTAATAAGTGTAATATTATTTTAGGTTCATGAAGTTTAGCCATTTGGTAGACATAACTAAAGTATATAATATATCCCATTGAGAAATACAATGGTATTATCTTCCTATAGTAAATTTTCTGTGAATTTAGTTTGCTGAGCTTTTTTTCACTGCTTGACAAATTATTACTAATTTTTTTAAGTTCACTTTCATATTTATCTGGATCAAATCCTTTAGATTTAAACAAAAACATGGTTCAATTGGTTAAAAGTTTGGTTGAGTACTAATTATAAGATAACAAGCTTTTGATTTACTTTTGATAAAAATAGTGGCAAAATTTTATTTCGCACACTGCCGTGTCACAAATTCGCAATAAATGACTTCATAAAATGTGTTCCATGTCACAATATTTACAACTTTAAGAATAAATCAAGCTACAAAAAAATTAGACAAACTCTATAAATATAATAATTTAATTCATTTTATTTTCGATTTCATTTTTTGCTGGAATAAGTCCTTTTTTAATTCATCATCAGCTTGTTCCAGTTCTAGTAGAATACGTTTTAAATCATTTACAATTTCTTGTTTTTTATTTTGAGATTCATCATACTGTGAAACATTTTCATCAAGACGGTTACCTAAAAAGAATGTTGTCTTTTCAATATAAATCCTAAGTTGTTCCAAATACCAATCTTTAAAATCAGAAATTATTTTAATGATTTTCTTTTGAGATGAATTTGCTGACACTGCAATACTCAATGCTATTATTGCAACTGATGTATTTATTTGAATAAAATCATATACATACCCAATATTACATAAAGCAAATATTGTAAATGGGACTGTGATTATTTTATTTATCAAAAGCTTATTGATTTTATTTTGTAATTCTGGTAATTTTTCATTTGCAATTTCACCCTGTAATTCATATAAAATTTTATCAGCAGATTCAGAGTTTTTGGCATATTTAACGGTTTCTGGAAATAATGCATCAATTTTACCCTCCAAATAGTGAGATTTTGAAATAGATTCTTGCAGTATTCCATAACATTCAACACCTTCACTAAATAATCCATTCCTAACTTTGGCTCTTGCACCGTTTAACAAATTTGAAATAACTAACGTTAAATCACCTGAATTCAAAATTAATTGACTTATTTTTGTCAAGTCTTTTACCAATATATTCTCTAAAAATGGTGCAACTTTGCTTTGCAGTTCAAAATGAGAATGTTGAGACCAGTCTATTATTTCTTGTCTGATCTCCCTTGAAACTTTAACATCATTTGATACTTCATTCAAATTAAGATCTCTAATTAAACTACGAAGTAACAAAATTAAAGGCGTATATCCTGAAGTCTCTCTATTAATTGTAAAAAGTAATTCATTCATATTTGATTGTTGATATAATTTCAAATATTCACTGATATTATTTATATTTTCACTAATTAGTTCATTTGCATGGTTCAGTTTTTCCAAGGCAATTTCAAAATGATTATCTTCTAAACTTTCTTTTAATGAAGCTCCAATATTTAATTCTTCTTTGGGACTATTCGATATTATAAAATATGGAAAATCATTTATTCTTCCAATATTTTCATTCAGTGATGTAACATAGACCCAAATTTGACAATCTGATTTTTTGATTTGGTCATCCTTTGAATTTATTCCTAAGTTTAAGGATTCTGCACCTTCAATTTTAACATGCTGATTAAAATATTTATCATTAACTTCAACAAATGATAAATCATTAAATAAATTACGATTCAATAATCTATTTGAACCATCATTTAATTTTGCATTTTGAATTAATCTAATTTCACCATCTAAAATGGGAGATTTTGATGTAAATACTCCGCTATTGATCATTTCATTCTTTTCACCTTTGAGAACTTTAATATTTGACTGTGGGTTGAACTTTCGATATTCTTTAATTAAATTTGCTGTTCTGTTATCATTTGATAATGGATCAACAATTAATGAATCAACAAATAATCCAGGTTTAATATTTTTTGATTGAATTATACCTAATGTAATTGTTGAAGGTTTAAATTCTTGAATAGAAAATTCATCTTTGGGTATAATTTGCTCAATTGATTTTATCTTACTAAGTACATTTGGATCTGATCCAAAATATTTATTTGCTTCATTAAGTGTTTGAGTTAACGATTTTGAAATCGCCGTTGAATTGAAACGTTTAAATGATTGTGATTTGACTGAAAATGAAAAGCGTTGCATATTTTTTCTCTAATAATATATGATATAAGTCAATTGATGGTATTACTGTGGAGTATTGATCTCTTGCTCATATTTATTAAAGGGAAGGATAGTGTTCAAATCGAGAATCTTAGCGGAAAGAATTTTGAGGGGTTTCAAAAATTTTGGAATTTTTCATTTCAAATAAACTCCATGCACTCAAAGATGTTCTTGAGATTGATTCATTCAAAATAAAAATTATCTAATGAAACAACTACTCTTGTTTAAGAGGCAATTCACAACTGCAATAATCAACAAGGGTCATCAAAATCCACTAGTAAGTATCAAATATTTTTAGTTTACACCATTTTGAGACAACTTATTACTAACATTATTATTCTATTTTACTGTAGGGATTACCAAATTTTAAAACACCAAATACAAAATTACAAGTTAAACATACTCTACCCAGTGTCAAAAAAGTTCTATTAGTTTCATCGTGTAAAGGTGGCGTTGGTAAATCAACAGTTTCAACAAATTTATCAATTGCACTTCGAAATTTAAATCTAAATGTCGGGTTATTAGACGCAGATATTTTTGGTCCTAGTATTCCAAAATTAATGAATTTAAAAGGTGAACCAAGATTATCAAACACAGGTAAATTAATTCCTATGAAAAATTATGGTGTTCAAACAATGTCAATGGGTTATTTGGTTCCAAATGAAGATAGTCCAATTGTTTGGAGAGGTCTTATTTTACAAAAAGCACTACAACAATTATTATTTGATGTTCAATGGGAAAATTTAGATGTTTTGGTTATTGATTTACCACCAGGGACTGGGGATGTCCAATTAACACTAAGTCAATTGCTCAAAATCGATGGGGCAGTAATTGTTTCAACAAGTCAAGATCTTGCTTTACTTGATGTGAAAAAGGGTATTGCGATGTTTGACAAGGTGAAGATTCCAATATATGGATTAATTGAAAACATGTCAGTATTCATATGTCCCAATTGTAATCATGAAGAGCACCTTTTTGGAGAAGGCGGTGCATTAAAAGAAGCCGAAAGGTTGGGTATTGATCACATCACATCTATTCCTCTTAATAAAAACATTTGCACTCGGAGTGACGAAGGATACCCTATTGCATTGGAGAAAGACTCTTCTCTAGCCAAACCGTATTATATAGCAGCAACTACGTTAAAGAAAAGGCTGGGCTTGTGATTGGCACGTGACTTCATGAAATGGGCAAAAGTCAATTTCTACTTTAGGAAATGGTGAAAATGGAGGGTTGCCCCTTTTCTAAAATAATCATTTAAAAGAGAAGTAATCCCCACTTGTTCCCCGTGCTTATTCATAACATGTTTGCTTTTTATGTTTCTATTCTTTTCCACCAGTGCTTTCACACATAGTCTTTGCTTCATCGGTAATTACCTGTAACACTAAACAAAACAAAACAAAAAATATTAGCTAATTGTTTCACATACAAATAGTTTTTTTTCTCAAAATAATTAAAACAACACCTATTACATTTTTTAATTTTAACAAACAAGTCTGTAAATCTTTTTAACTTATCATGAAATTTTCTTTCTATATTATATTATCCATTTTTGCTGCTTGTGCTAAAGCCTCAAATTATGAAATTGATCTTGAAGAAAATTATTATACCCATGGGATTATGAAATCAATTTTAACTAATAGAGATTTTGGTTCTTCTGTTTTATTTTCAACGTGGGAATCGCCTACCGGTAATATATATGTTGTCCCTTCAGCAACTGATGATGAAAATGATGTTCCTGTTATGGGTTTGGGTTATAAACTAGTTAGTGATGACAATTATGCTGGTCAGACATTTGATCTTTCTAATATTGCTCTGATTAATGAAGAAAATATTACTGCAGTAGGATTCCCATTTGGGTGGGTTAAATATTTTGAAGACACCGAAGATGCTGAAGCTGAAGATGCTGAAGCTGAAGATGCTGAAGCTGAAGATGCTGAAGCTGAAGATGCTGAAGCTGAAGATGCTGAAGCTGAAGATGCTGAAGCTGAAGATGCTGAAGCTGAAGATGCTGAAGCTGAAGATGCTGAAGCTGAAGATGCTGAAGCTGAAGATGCTGAAGCTGAAGATGCAGAAGCTGAAGATGCTGAAGCTGAAGATGCAGAAGCTGAAGATGCTGAAGCTGAAGCTGCTGAAGATGAAGATACTGAAGCTGAAATCTTAGATGGTGAAGAAGCAACAAATACTGGATTATTGGATTGGTTTATTGGACATGATGATTCAGACGATTGTATTGATGATGTTGTTGATGATTATGGTGTTGATTATGCCAACCATTACACGTTTGTTGGTGTTATTGATTCTGAGGCAGATCAAACAATTGTCAATTTTGAGAAACGGGATGAATTAACTTCAATTAAGTTTGTTACACATCATACAACAACTACAGTTACTTCAACCCATAGTATTACAATTACCAAAATTGCAAAACCTGATGTTAAATCAACTCTTGATACACATGAAAAAAAATTTACACCAACCACTACAATGGAAGAAAAAAATGACAAATTTTATAAAACCACATTGACACATGAATCAAAAATACTTTCAAGTCCTGTTTCAGTTGTTTCAAAAAAACCTGTTGAATATAATACAACCACTAGTTGGAGTGTACCAGAAACTTGGAATTCATATCCATTCACAAAAACTGATAACGTATTTGATCCAATTTTTTCATCTCCTCCAAACTATGTCAATTCAACTGTTGAAACTATTAAACCATCTTCCTCATCTTTTGAACAATTTATAACCTCAAGTTATTATGGTAATAACACCCTAATGAATACTTCTAAAACATATAATAATTCGATTTACACTAAAACTAAATTAAATAATAATACAAGCATCTTAACTTCTAAAAACATGGGAAATGCACCTAATGGTTATTGGGGTTCTTTAATGGGCTTAGTTTTTGCAGTTTGTTCAGGAGTTATTTTAATTTAATTTTATAAATAGGATTTATTACGAAATGATTTGTATAATTATTGTTTTTATACTGTACAAAAAAAAGATATAGAAACGTAACAAAAGGATATAGCAGAAAATGAAATATAAAAAAGACAATGGAGTAAAAGCTAAAACATCATAAAGCGATCGACTGTATCACGGAGGACAATAATGCAATTTGGGTTATTCTTGTAGGGCATTTAATCTTTGTCTAATATTTAATATTAGATCTTCATCATCATCTTCTGCTTCTTGAGTAATATCAGCTTTGTTTGGCTCTGAAGAAAGCTGTTCAAGTTGTTGTTGTGGCACTTGTTCAAGATTATTTTTATTACTTTCGCCTAGTATATTAGATAATAAATCATCAATTTCTTCATTTTCATCCAAATCTTCATCTTCCCATTCAGCTGTATCTAAAACATCCGACATCATTTCATCAATAACACCACTTTTAGTTAATTCCTTAGATAACTCTTGAACAGTTCTACTAAGTTGAGGTAATTTAATCAATTGATTCATATCATTCATGATTGCAGTTGATTTTTGTAATGAACCAGTTAATTTTATTAATTGTTGTTGTTCATTTAATTTTAATTCAATTGAATCTAATGTGGCTTTGGATACATGCATTCTTTCATTTACTTTTTGAGTATTTCTTAATTCCTTTGCATATAATCTTGCAGATTTCATATCATTTTTTTTACCTGCTTGTTTAATTAAAGATTTCGACTTTTTTTCAATGCTATTTAAATCTTGAATTTGTCTATCTAGTTGTCTTTTATTTTTTCGAAGCGCCTGTTGACATTTTCTGTATTGTTCCTTTGGGTCTGGGCCCCATATTGCTTTTTTCACAAAGTCCATTAGTGGATTAAACTAAGTTTCCTTTTCTTATCTTTAACTAAAATGCAGAACAATTCCAACATGTCAGTAAAATCTAAAAATGCAAAAATGAGAAATTGAAAAGTGTAGAAATAAGAAAATCAAAAATTGGCAAAATGCAAAATGAAAAGAATTGAAGAATACGCGTTGAAAAAATCTTTTGCAATTCGTTTCTACTGGTGAAACGCGTTAAATGATGTTTTCATTCTTCCAATTTCCACTTTCTTTTCTTTGATTTGGTAAATTATTTTCTTTTAACTGTTCGATAAAACAACACACACAGCACAGATATGTTAGAAGGTAAATTTGATCAAGCTTCTCTTTTGAAAAAGGTATGTATCTTTATTAACAATTGAAATATTTGTTGTTCTAATGTATACTAACACATTTTTATTTTTTTATTTTCTTCATAGGTTATTGACTCCATCAGAGATTCAGTTAAATTATGTAACTTCAATTGTTCTGAATCAGATGGTATTACTGTACAAGCAATTGATGATTCAAGAGTTTTGTTAATTGCATTAAAAATGGATCCAGGTTGTTTTGAAGATTTCAGATGTGATAGAGATTTAGTGTTAGGTTTAGATTTAGAATCTCTTGGTAAAATTTTAAGACAAGGTAATAATGAAGATTATTTAACATTAATTGCAGAAGACAATCCAGATTCGTTATTAATTGTCTTTGAAGATAAAAAGAAGGATAGAATTTCTGAGTTTTCTCTTAAATTAATGGATATTGATTCAGATGTTTTAACAATCGATGATATGGATAATGATTGTTCAATAACTATGCCTTCTACTGATTTTGCTAAAATTGCAAGAGATTTTAAAACTATGAGTGAATCATTAAATATTGTCGTTACAAAGGAAGGTATTAAATTTAAGGCTGAAGGTCAAATTGGAACAGGTAATGTTATATTTAAACCAAAATCTGATCCTGATCATCCAGAAGATGATATTACAGTTGATGTTAACAAACCAGTAGATTTAACTTTTGGTGCTAAATATTTAAATGATATTGTTAAAGCTTCAGCTTTATCAACTTCAATAACTATAAAATTAACCGAAAAAGCACCTGCATTATTTGAATTTAAATTACCAAGTGGGTATTTAAGATATTATTTAGCTCCAAAGTTCGATGATGATGAATAGATAGTTTGAAAAAATTCCTTTTATTTTATTTTACTTTTCTGTTTCTTGCCTTATCATATTTTGTACAATTTCATTTTTCTTATAATTTCTAAAATCTTTTAAAATTTAAATTTAAATTATAAAAATTAATGCATACTCACAGTAGCAGTCCATAAAAATATTCAATAGTTTACAAAATTAAAAGGTTCAGTTCAATACTTTGCTTCAACGGCATTTTCAAATTCAGGTAATTGAGATGAACAGACTGTTGATTTTTCAGTAATTGGTAACACCAATCTGTAAGCATCATGTCTATTCATGTAATATCTAAATAACCTTTTGATTCTAATAAATCCGAAATTTTCATACAATCTTAGAGCTTTCTCATTAATTACTTCAGTTTCTAAAGTAATTTCATCACAATTATATTTATTAATCATTAATAATATTGAATTTTCAATCAATTTTTTGGCAATGCCCAAACCACGATATTCATTTTCAACAGATAACATACCAATATAACCTCTAATTCTAACATTTCTATGAGGTTCAACTTTACATATGATATTACCAATTAATTTTCCTTCATCTAATGCCAAAAGGCAAAGCTCTGGCCAATTATTGATAAAGAATCGATAAACAAAAATTGAATATGGTTCACTTAAATATTTACTTGTTATTTCTTCAACATCTGATATTTCTTTATCTATTTCTTCTCGACTGCGTAAAGTTGTGTCTAAGGAGACACTTCTAAACTCTATATCTGATAATTCAACCATGACCGGTTTGTAGATTACAGAATTGTTATAGAAATAGTCAATAGATTGATGATTCATGTTGTAACCTGAGGTTTTCTTTGGAAAACAAATCGACGCGTCGAAAAAAGAGATTGAATGACTGATATATCATATGGTTTTTATGACATTTATTATAACATCTTGATGGTTCAAACATCCTGATAAATAATCTAAAAAAGGTAAAATATTATTGTATAGGTATCGTATATGTATCTGTAGTATTGCGGTTATGGAATAGCTTTATTTTTATTAAAAAAATCGCAGATAAGAAGAAAAAAACAAGGCTCAAGTGAGTAAAATGAGATATCACATTACAAATTCCAAATCCGGACATCTGATGGCAATTCATTTTTTTCGGGCCTTGATGTCTTTCTTTTCCTTTTGCTTTATTTACAACATTATTTACATAAGTAATATACACATTTAGTTTTCCTTGAACAATATACATAGTTACTTTTTTTTCTGATTAATAATAGACTTCTAATTTGTGATTAATCAACATTATGAATAATTCACTTTATACTCCGAATAATGGTATATTACCAAAATATATGACAACCAATTTCGTTAAAGGATCGCTAGTAATAGATAATAATGAAATAGAACCAGCTACTTTGATTACAATATATAATGCATTTACAGGTAATAAAATAACGACGACATTTAATTCGTTTAATAGTATGGATACATTTAAGACATTTATTTCACAATCATTAGAGATTGAAACTGATAGGTTGTTTTTACTTACATCATTTGGAGTTAAGCTTAAGTTTTCAATGATTGTACATGAACAAATTAATGAAATTTTTGTGTTTGATAGGAAATTTTTCAATCCAAATTTAATTAAGCATGATAAATCTAATTTGATTATTAAAGATCTAATATTAAATATTAATAATGATGAAATTAATACTAATATTATTAGACCAAGAGAATCACCAAATCTGAATATAATTAACAATTTTAAATTTCAAGAGTTTATTGAAGAATTGACCAAATTAACGAAAAAATCGGAATCTGATGAAAATATAATCATCAATTCAACAGATTTAGATTTTGATAATTTGAGGAATTTTCTAAATTTAATTAAACGAAACTCGGGATGGTCGAATGCATTATTTTCAGATATGAAAAATTTCATTTTAAATAATAATTATTTTAAAGATTATGAGATAATTGAAAATATTTTAAAATCTTTGAATTCTTTAATTCAATATATTTTAAATTTATTTAAAAATTTAGATAACGAATTCAATTCAATTTTTGAAATGTTTAATAATTTGAATAATAATTCATTATCAGAGAAATGGGAAGAATCATTTAGATTATTAGAAAATATAAAATTTTCGTTTATGGACAAAAGAACCATTGAAATGAAGACATTAATATTATCTGAATTAATAGATTTGAAAAAAATTGAAAAATCGTCTAAAAATTCCCGAATTCAATCTAATAGAATTAATAAATTTTTTATAGAATTAAAAGAATTGATAAAAAATGAAATTTTGATGCAAAAAGATCTAATGTTAGAAGATTTCAATATTTATAAAAAATTATATTTGAAATTAAGTTTTGATGAATCAGAGAAAGAAAATATTAATAAATCGAATGAAATATTCGAAAAGCTTGAAATTTATAATAATAAAATAAACAATGATGTAATAAAGCTACCAACATTTGAAGAATTAATTACAACATCCAATCAAATGTCTACATTTTTATCCAAAGATGCAATCAGTAAGATTTGTCGATTATTAAAGATTTATAATTTGCAAATTATTAATTATATACCTAAAATAACAGAATTATCAAATGAATTATATCAAATTCAGAGTAAATTTTTCAAATTAAGGGAAGAATTACAAGTTAAAATTATAAATTCAACATTGATTTCGATTGTTAAAATTCAATTATCTATTAGAGATGCAAATAAACTTTTAAATGAAGACATTTTTAATAATATAGAGAAATTACAAAATAATGAACTACAATTGAAATTGATAATTGAATTACCAATGATTTTCGGTATTTATATAATTTCGAATTTGAATAATTTGAAATATTCGAAAAGTATAATAAAATTAGGGTTGAAAACAAATGAAATTTTAGAAATGTTAAATTTCATTGAAAGAAATAATAGAGGTAAATGGATAAATGAATTTATTGAAAGTTTTGGAAATACCAAGAATAATTTAGTATTTTTAAATAATGAAAAATTCAAAGATAAATTTATATTTGGAAATTTACCAGATTTTAAAATAGTTGAACAAAGGAAAAAAGACGAAGGAAATGTTGAACAACAAGCTAATGTTGTTGAACCTACACGTAAAAATTTGGATACATTGGGATATTTTAATAAATTGATACAAAATATTAATAATTCATCTAAAAGAGTTACTGAATTAGTTGAATTAGAGAGGGGGGGTCAAGAAATTGATGTTATTAATAGTGGTTTGAATTCAACAAATGAATTTTTCAGTGGATTAATGGAAAATTTAACTATTCAAGATATTGAAAAGTATATTAATAATTTAAAAGAGTTGAAATATGATTCGAAGTTGTTGAATGAATTATCAACCTTTTTGAAAAACTTAGGAATAAAGGAAGAAATGAATGAAGATGGTGAAAGACGGATAATTAAAGGTGGTAATGTTGAGAAATTGGGCAGTTTTGATCATTTAGATAGACATTTTATGAAAATTTTTGAAAAATTTATTAAAAGTTATGAAATTAAAGATATTAAGATTGAAATAAAGGAAAACAAGAAAATTGAAGATAAGAAAGTTAGTAGTGAAAATAATAATGAAATGGGGATGATCAAAGTATATAAGGAAAGAATTCTAAAATTAGAAAGTTTATTGCATGAAAAGAAATTTGAATTATTTAATGAACAATGGGGGGATGGAAAAGTAGAAGAAGAATATCATGGAGTTGATATTAAATTACCACCATCACATTATTTTGAGAAGATACGTAGAGTTGAGATGGAAAATGAAGAATTGAATAAAGAGGTTGATGAGTTGAAAAGGGATAAAACTGTTGAAGAAGTTGAAAGATTGAATTCGATACTTGAACAACGAGATGAAGAGATTGAATCATTTAATATTAAAGAAGATGAATATAAAAAACATATTGAATATCAAGATTTGGTTATTGAAAAATTAAAGTCTCGATTAAAAGGGAAGGAAGAAGAAATTTCAAAAATTGGCAAAGAGAATGAAGAAATGGGTAATAACGTAGTTGAATTGAATTCGATGAATAAGGATTTATTAGAAAACATGAAGCATTTAGAAGTTGAATACTTGAATGAGAACAAGACAAATCAAAAGGAGAATAATGATTTGAAATTGAAGATTGAAGAATTGGTTGAATTGAATAATCAATATGGGAAATATTCGCAAGTTATTAAAGAAATGAATGAATTGATAAGGAAATTAATTGAAGTTATTTTGTTTTTAATTGGCAAATTAAATGGATTGACTGATTTGGTTGTTAATAATTTGCGTACGTTTTGTCTTATTTTAGAAATAATGGGATTATTAATAATCAAAGAAGGCGAAGATATTGATGTTCAAAGAGTTAAAGGATTAAGATTGAAAAAGAAGGGGAAATTAAAGGGTAAAGAACGAGCAGGAGGAGGAGGAGCAGCAGCAGGAGAAGATGGAGAAGATGAAGAAGATAAGATATTTATGAAAGTTATAGCATCGGATATAATTGACGATGTTATGAAATATGTGAATTGGATACCGGAGATTGAGATTGAGATGGAGAAATTACGGATGAAAACGATTGGTGACGAAGAAGAAGGAGAAGAAGGAGAAGAAGGAGAAGAAGATGATGGAGAAGAAGATAAGATTAAGGAGATTGAAGATAAGCTAGATTCCTTAAAGGATTACGAAGAGATGGTGCAACATGTGATTGAAGAATGTGATGAAGAGAGAGTTGAAGGTGGATATGGATTGTTCATGAAGAGCATTGGAATTGACGAGACGCGGATTCTCGAACGGGTACATAAACGGTTTGAGGAGGTGGAAAGTCTTGCCCGCAAGCTCCAACGGGAGAAAATGCAGCTCCGTGGGGAGGTTGTTGCGCTGACGGCGGAGAGGGGGCAGCAGGTGGCACTTAAGAACTTCACGGTGGGCAGCATGGTGTTGTTTTTGAAGACGCTGGGTGAGGGCGACGGCAGAGACCATGCTACGCCGCAACAACAGCCCTGGGCGGTGTTCAACGTCGGGGCGCCGCACTACTACCTGCGGCCCAAGCCGGCGGCGGAGATGGCGCCGTTGCAGGAGCGCGAGTGGTTTGTGGGAAAGGTGCGGGCGGTGGAGAAGCGGGTGGTGCGGGCGAGTGGGGCCGGCAGCGGGCGCGGGAACCCCTTCAACTTGCCCGTGGGCACGGTCTGGTGGTGGGTGGACTCTGAGAAGGAGCGGTGGTAGAAGAGAGAGAGAGATAGCGGCTCAGCTGGTGGCGGCTGGATCCTGGTTCGTTCATGCTGCTTTGCCCATGTCGGAACCGGTTGGCTGGCTTACAAACAAAGATATCCGTGTCCCCCTCTTCAAGAATCGAGTGGTGGCATTTGGGAGATTGCCTTGCACAAGGAAAAACAGCAGAATCGAAAGGGTCCAGATCAACAACATCCACATTTCCTCAACTCATTGTTATATTTGGATCATTCAATTCGATTCCAACACTTCCTCGGTTTGTTACATCCAGGATGTTTCTACAAATGGTGCTTATGTGAATAATTCGAAAATTGGTATGAAAAATTATTCAATTCTAAATCATTTAGATAACATTAAACTATATAATGAAATCGGTTTCCAATACATCAAGAGTTCGAACTCAAAAAATTTAATCGCTTCTCCTATTTCTATAAACAATTGGAATATCATGCCTCAAGTTATCGGCGTTGGAACTTTTGGTAAAGTTCAAATTGCTTATAATGATCAAGAAATTGGTAAATTTTATGCGGTTAAAATAATCGAATTTAATAAGTCCATTAATGATACTACCAATTTTAATGATGAAAAATTCAAGATTGAACATAAAATATTATCAAAATTGAATAATCTTAATATAATTAAAATTAAACAAAGTTTGATTGATTCTAAATTGGGGATTTTAAATATATTCCAAAATTTAGCAATTGGTGGTGATTTGTTTTCTTATTTATCACAAGATAATGATGTATTACAAAATCTATCGGAAAGTGAATCTATTTTTGCACTTTATCAAATTTGTAATGGTTTGAACTATCTACATTTAAATGGTATTGTTCATAGAGACTTGAAACTTGATAATATCTTGATTATGAGTGCACCAATTAAATATCCACATTTAGTAATTGGTGATTTTGGCATTGCTAAAAAATTCAACAATTCCAACATCAGATCAAATAACTTACTAATGAAGACAATGGTTGGTACTGCTGAATATGCTGCACCTGAAATTGATTTAAGTAAAAATTTGAAAACAAAAGCAAAGATTAAAGATGGTGGTAATGGTGGGGATAAAAATAACAAACTTATTGACGATTTTTTCATTAATAATAATGGTCTTAAAAAATCAGAAACTTTATATTATACGGAAAAGGTTGATAGCTGGTCATTGGGTGTTGTTGGACATATATTATTTAGTGGGATTTCTCCATTTTACAGTAATAACATTGAGGAAATAATCAAGTTAAGTAAAGTTGGTGAAATTAATTTAAACAGTAAAAAATGGTTGGGAATTTCCGAAATTTCTAAGACTTTCATAAGAGGATGTCTAAAAGTTGATTCTACTAAAAGGTTAAGTATATCGCAATGTTTAGAAAGTGAAATGTTCAAACAAGGTGATAGAAAGCGACTAATTGACAAACTACAAAATGAATTGCTAAAATAACAAATAATACCAAATGATACCAGAATTCCGAATTCCGAATTCCGAATTCCGAATTGAACTTCTTTTTGCTTTCCCAAATTTTCTCCGGTTATTTATTCCAAGCTCAATTCTGAGCTCAATTCCGAAATTTTTATCCCGTGCGATTTATTTCCGATCTCTTCTTCCTCAAACACGCCAACTGAAAAAATAACATACACCCTTCCCCCCTTTCAACAATTAACGTTGCTTATTGTTCTCTGTACGGTGTCATAAAATAATCTGTAAGTAGGATCGTCTAAATGTATAGCTTATGTTTAACGGGTAAATATAGGTACTACGACTACATGATAGCCAACTCATATATATCTAAATCAACGGCAATGACAAAAAACAAGAGTGAGTTGCTATGTAGGACATCTAGCAACGATGCTAAGAAGTGAAATTGAAAAAAATAAAAACAGTAATATTGTGAAGCTGCCGGTGCAAAACGGAAACCCTAAAAAATACGAGGGATTTTTCATTGGCCAAGACAAGGGTTGCCGTTTTGCATATCTCCTACTAGTGGTTAGTAATTACCACTCTCTTGCAGGTTGTGTCTATGTAACAATCATTCAGATCTACGTGATGAAAACTCAGATAGTCACAGACAATATATGAACAAACGACATTTTCGGATGCGGGCGGAAATAAAGTGAAGTAAAGTGAAATAAAGTGAAATTAAGTGAAATCAAGTGAAATGAGATGAACTAAAATGAGACGAAATAAATAAATAATAAATAAGTAATTAAATAAAAAATAAAAAATAAAATTTTTCTGGTTTCTGATTTCCGATTTCCGATTTCTGATTTCTTTCCGAATAAATCAAAATGAAAAATAAAATTGGAAAAAAAGTTGGTGAAGTTTCCACAAAAATGACACTTTTCTTTTCAAAGGCTCTAATTTGGTGCATCGCTTTGCCTCCAGGTGTTTCTTTCTTCTTTTTGTTTTGGTGTTGTTTGTCCTTTTCTTTCTTTCCTTTCCCTTCCCCCTTTCCCTTGTTCTTTCTTCCTACTTCCCTCCCAAACTAATAACGTCCTTTGGATAGTCAGTGCATACTCTATTCGGTTTGCAACTTATCCCTTTGTTTCATAGGTCTATATCTTCATTTTGATCACATTTTTCATCATTAGATCGTCTAAAACAATTTAATTATTGCTTTTCTTTTCACAAAATCCCAACATTTTACTTTCCTATCTATATTCATAATATAGGTAAAAGTTATCCCAGCTTAATCTTATTTTCTTCTCCTTGTCCCTCTCCCCTCTCCCTCTCCTTCATCAACCTTGTTTTTCCTCCTTTTATTTCTTATTTTATTCCATTTTCTTGCTTATTATTAAATTACTGCTTTTATTCAACGTTTAAAGAAAATTTGCATTTATTATTATTATTATTATTATTATTATCACCATTATTATCACTCCTATTACCATTCCATTTTACTCATTTACATCTACATACAAATAAGATTTGTCCAGTGTTCAATTTTATTTTATTTTATTTTATTTTATTTTATTTAATTTTATTTTATTTTATCTCATTTTATTTTTCATTCAATTAATTTTGCATTACGTCTAATTTATTCATAATAACGTCCAACAAAAAAATTTCTTAACTTATAAACAAAATCATGTACAACCCATCATCATTTAATCATTCACAAGTTCAATTACAACAAAATTCAGCTTTACCTTCTTCTTCTTCTTCTTCTTCATTAACAAACAATGGACAAATTCCTCAACTATGGATGGGTGAATTGGATCAAAGGTGGGATGAATTAACAATCAAGCAAATTTGGACTAATTTATTAAGTTCTTTAGGTATCATTATTCATTCAATTAAATTAATTAAGGATAAACAAAGTACTCAATTAGGCTTAACTAATGCTGGTTATTGTTTTATTAGATTTCATAATTTTGAAGACGCTTCAAAAGTTTTAAATACTTTCAATGGCAAATCAATTCCTGGTACAAATAATCAACATTATTTTAGACTAAATTGGTCAAGTGCGAACATTCAAGCTGCTGCAGTTGCTGCTGCTGCTGCAAGTTCTTTACCTTTAACATCATCTTCAAATCCAATTGAATATTCTATTTTTGTTGGTGATTTACCTCAAAATATTAATGAACAAATTTTACTTCATACTTTTAAATCAAAATATCCTTCTTGTACAAGTGTTAAAATTATGGTTGATCAATCAACTGGTAATATTAAAGGTTACGGTTTTGTTAAATTTTTAAATGAAGAAGAACAAAAAAGATCTTTAGTTGAAATGCAAGGTTTTGTTTTATTAGATAGAGCAATTAGAGTTTCAACTGCTTCAAAATCTAATTCTTCTTCAATTACAAATAATAATAACAATAATATTATTAACAATAATATATCTTTATCAAACAGTTCATCAATTAATTCAGTCAGTACTAATTTACCATCTATACCAACTTCTGTTCAATTGCAACAATCTCAATCACAGCAACAACAACAACAACAACAACAACAACAACAACATCAACAATCTCAACAATCTCAACAACAACTTCAATCCCAATCTCAACAACAGCAGCAACAACAACAACAATTACCATCACCTTCATCATTATCAACATTTTCACAATTAGATAACAATAAATCATTAATTCAACCATTACCTCAAAATGTTCCAATTCAATATTTTAATGATCCAGCAAATACTACGGTTTTCATTGGTGGATTAAATGTACCATTTAGTGAAAAGCAGATGTTTGATTTATTTTCAAAATATGGTAATATTAGTTACGTTAAAATTCCAACTGGTAAAAATTGTGGATTTGTTCAATATTTTCACAGGGCAAGTGCAGAAATGGCAATTAATGAAATGCAAGGTTATGATATTGGAGGCGGTTGTAAAATTAGAGTTAGTTGGGGTGCAAGAGCTGCTCAAAGAAGTTGGTTTGCAAGACAATTACAATCTCAATCTCAATCTCAAGCTCCATCTCCATCTCAAAACCAACACACTAATTTAAATACTTCATCAAATTCTTCAAGCTCACAGTCAATTCCGTTAAACAATTCATTCGAACAACTGAATAACAATGATATTAATTTCAATTTTTTATTGAATAACATTAATAATAATTCTAATAATTCTAATAACAATAGTAATAATAACACTAATGCTAATGAAAATTTAGGATTATTTGATTCTTATATTAATTTAAATGAAAATATGTTAAATAATAATAACTTTAATGGATATTCAATTGATCAATATAATTTCCAAAATGAACTGATTCCATATACTTCATTAAATAATTTTAACAATAATATTAATAATTTAAATAATGGATTGAATAATATTAATGGATTAAACGGAATTAATGGATTAAATGGATATAATTCAAGTAATTCAAATAATTCAAATTCAAATTCAAATAACCTTAATATTAATATGAATGATGAATTCAAATTAAATAAATTATTATTAGCTGCTCGTGACGGTAATCTGGATCAATTGGATCTTGGATCGAATATTTACAACTAATAATCACTTACTTGAGTGAGTACAAAACAAGTTCATTTTTAAAGAATTCATCATATATTCATTAGCTATTTAATGATTACATATATTTTTCACTTAGTCATGTTTATACATAATCAAATTATTTACTATAAACTACATGACTATAATTTTACTTATATTCATACAACTTTATACATGCATTGCACCCCCAAAGAAAAACATTTTATTGCTTATAATTTATTTTACTAATCACATTATTTTACTAATCATAGCAGATAATTCTCAAAATACTATTATCTGATATTCTTACTATTTTTTTTTATTTTTTATTTATATAATATTTTACTTGTTTTTTGAACTTATTGATTTATTTGTTATTTTTTTCAACTGTTAAGTTTCTTTTTTTCCCCCTTGATATGACCACCTTGCTCTAACTCATGACTGCACTTTTTATAATTCTACATGTATAATTCAGCTCTATATAAATAAAATAAAAAAATTATTAATCAGATCTAAACTGTGTAGTCTAAATAGTCACTACTTCACTTGAACTAAAAGTAATGCCTAATGCCCCAAAACAAAATACCGTTCAACAGCCAACAGGCAATGCCGAAAACGCCCTTCAAATTTTGGCATTTGCGCCGTTGTAGCGGTTGCGATTGTTCGAATTTGACACATCAGATGTCAAAATTGCATTACACAAAATAAGGTATTGCTCTCAGAGGCGGAGACAGAGAGAGGGAATTATGAATTATGATGATAGGGGGCGGAACAACAGGGAAGTAATAGCAATGGAATTGGGTTATTGATTGTCTTTACTATTATGTTCACTATCAGTAAAGATAAAGTTAGATGTCTATATAAGGCGTTGATTTTCTATATAGTTTTTTCTTTTTTTTTTTATTGTTCTGCGTTGCCGTCAACCGACAAAGATATCATTTCTTGTAATTATAAGTAGTTGTCGGTTTGCTAAATAAGTTGAATGGGTTCAAGTACTTGGCGGATCGTTTGTTCTTCGTTGGTTCTAGAATTTTTTTGTTCTTCCCCTATTTTACGCTTGGGTTCTTCAGTTTACACATTATGACGAATAATACAAATCAGATCGAAGAGTATGATTTGGAAAATTTTTCAACGTCTCAAACACGTTCATCAGCTAATAATGCTAGTAATTTAGTAGATAAAAAAAATATTGCATCACAATATTCGTATGAAGATGGTGACGTTTCGTCACAAGAAAATAAAAGTGCATATACACAACAAAATGATAATCATCAAGATTCCGAAAAAGATGGATTTTTCAGAAATTTCATTGATGGCTTTAAAAGAATAGATTTAGGTGATCTAGATCCAAATTTAACAGATTTAGAAAAAGCAAATATAATTGCTGAAAGAAGTCCATTGCAAAGAAGTTTAAAAAATAGACATGTTCAAATGATTGCAATTGGTGGTGCAATCGGTACAGGTTTATTTGTGGGTTCAGGTACTGCATTAAATACTGGTGGTCCAGCATCTTTAATTATATGTTATTTCCTTATTGGTACAATGATTTTCGCAACTGTTCAAGCATTAGGTGAATTGGCTATTGCATTCCCAGTTGCTGGTTCATTTTTATCATTAAATTCAAGATTTATTTCTCCAATGTGGGGGTTTTCTATGGCCTATAATTATGCATTACAATGGTTAATTGTTTTGCCATTAGAATTAGTTGCTGCTTCATTAACAATTAGATATTGGAATACAACAATTAATTCAGCTGCTTGGGTTACTATATTTTATGCAGTTATTTTTTTTATTAATATTTTCGGTGTTAAAGGTTATGGGGAAGCAGAATTTATATTTTCAATTATTAAAGTTATTGCAGTTGTTGGATTTATTATTTTAGGTATTATTTTAAATTGTGGTGGTGGACCACACGGTGGTTATATTGGTGGTAGATACTGGCATGATCCAGGTGCATTTAATCATGGATTTAAAGGATTTTGTGGTGTTTTCATTACAGCTGCATTTTCATTTGCGGGTACTGAATTAGTTGGTTTAACATCAGCAGAAACTGAAAATCCAAGAAAGACTTTACCAAGTGCAACAAAACAGGTTTTCTGGAGAATTACATTATTTTATTTAGTTTCTTTAATTATTATTGGATTATTAGTTCCATATAATGATGGTAGATTATTGAATAAAACATCATCAGCAGATGCAGCTGCATCACCATTCGTTATTTCAATTAAAAATGCAGGTATTTCAGGTTTACCATCAGTTATGAATGTTGTTATTTTAATTGCAGTTTTATCAGTTGCAAATTCATCAGTTTTTGCATGTTCCAGAACAATTGCATCATTAGCAGATCAAGGATTTGCACCAGAGATTTTCGGATATATTGATAGAAATGGTAGACCACTTGTTGGTGTTGGTATTTCATTATTATTTGGATTATTATGTTATTTAGCTGCATCACCAAAACAAGCCGTTGCATTTGCATGGTTGATGTCATTATCGGGTTTATCATCTATTTTTACATGGGGTAGTATCTGTTTTACACATGTTCGATTTAGAATGGCATTAAAGGCACAGGGTAGAAGTACTGACGAATTAACCTTCACATCATTAGCTGGTGTTTGGGGTTCAGTTTGGGGTGTCCTTTTGAATGTTTTAGTTGTGATAGCAGAATTTTGGGTTTCATTATTTCCAGAAAATAAAGCAGATGCATATAATTTTTTTGAAACTTATCTTGGTGCCGTTATGATTGTTTTCTTTGCATTAATCTATGCAGTTTGGAAAAAATTCAACATTACATTATTGGTCAGAGCAGAAGATGCTGATTTAGATACCGGACGTCGTGTTGAAGATTGGGATTTGTTAAAAGAAGAAATTGCAGAGGAAAAGGCATACATTGCATCCAAACCATGGTGGTACAAAGTGTACAAGATGTGGTGTTAGTTTGTACGTATATTGTACATATATTATGACTTTCTGTGTTAGTTCTGTAACGGTTTTGTAATGAATGCGTAGGATAGCAAGTCACCGGAGCCGATGCGACGGAAATGCGAAAATGCGAAAATGCGAAAATGCGAAAATGCGAAATGCAAAACTCGCGATTGGCCAGTTTGCGCAGTGGGGAAACTGCGTGTTACTAGATGCTATTAGATGGTTAGACAGGCAGATGGTGTTTGGAGCTATCAACTCTTCCCATCTCCAGCACCCACCACATGTTTAGACTCGCTACATCCTCCTTTGCAAGAACCGCAAGATCCTCCGTCATCAGACCTAGTCTGCATGCTAGAAGCATCATCACCGTCAGAACCACCCCAGCAGAAGAAAACTCCATTCTAATTGCTCAAAGAAAGAACAGACCTGTTTCTCCACATCTGGAAATCTACCAAAAGCAATTAACCGCAGTTCTGTCTGCTTTACACAGAATCACAGGTGTTGGTTTAGCATCTGGTTTCTACGCTGTTACCATCTCATATGCTCTTGGTATTGTTGATACCGCTTCATTGGTTGCTTTGTATTCTGCAATTCCTGTTGTTGGACAAGTTGCTTTAAAGGCACTTGCAAGTTTTCCATTTGCATTTCACGCTTGGAACGGTGTTAGACATTTAGTTTGGGATTCTGGTAGAGAAGCAAATATTAAGGGTGTTTACACTACTGGTTATATTGTTTTAGGTTTAACATCTGTATCTGCTCTCGCTTTACTATTTGCTTAATTTTATAAACAGCTAATATTTTATATATCTATATGTCTTATTGATAACTAACCAACATATATCATTCGAATCAACAACTAATCGTAAGAAAATATTCAAACATATGTCATTTTTTATATTTTTTTATTTTACATAATGTGTGTCTACAGCGATTTCCTAAAACCAAAAATAAAATATTTGACAATTAACCAAATTGCCTCCAATGAAATCTCTCTTGAAGATATGTACATAGAGTAGATCTCTGTTTGTATAATTTTACATACTTCTCAATCTATAATGGGATTCATATCTAAGAAATGGAATGAATTGGTATATACGCTAACGTCAAATGATCGTTATGCTGGTTATCATTCAGGTAAGGCGGTTAAGTCTTTAACAACTGATAATAATTTTGATAGTGATGAAGAAGTGGATAATTCAGAAATCAATCAAGATAATACCATTAGAGAAAATAAATATGCAAAATTCAAAGTTGATGATTCAAACTATTCAATTGATGAAAAACAACAAGCTCAATTGGTACTTGATTCATGGCACATTATTGAAGATGTAATTAATTTAGATTTTAAAACAAATAACTTTTTTAATGATGATGAATTTGAAGACTTAGATATTGATATTGATATACCTGATGCAGAAGATTTTATGAATTCATTGTCTGACCCTTGTACTTTAAAGGATTTACAAGTTGCTCAAAAGCATTTAGATGTTAAATTACCTTATCCTGTTATACAATATTTTTTGATTCATGATGGTCAGGAAATTGCTCCTTCATCGACTAGAAAGTTGGGTATAATGTATGGTTTACAATTATTAAGTTTAGCCGAAGTTATAACAATGACTAGTTATTGGAGAAAAGTTGCACGTAAAGAATCGAATTCAAAATTCAATCATTCAAAATCTAATTCAGTTGCAACAGTTAAAACTGAAGAAAATATTAATAATAATAACGATAGTAATAGTAATAGTAATAATGTATCAAGGAAAAATTCAATCAAAAAAGTTTTATCAGCACAAGATTCAATAATCGAAAATGATCCAAATTTCAAAATGGCTGAAAAATTAACAAAAATTACAGAAAATGATTTGAAAAATTATCCGGATTTAGTTAGAAATATGTCAAAACATTCAAAAAATGATTATATTACAAAATTACCTGATCAAAAATCTTATCCTGAAAATAAAATCAAACCACAATATGCAAATCTAAATTGGATTCCTTTAATAACTGATAATACAGGTAATCATATAGCAATCGATTTGGATCCTGGTATTGAAGGTAAATTTGGCCAAGTCATTATATTTGGTCGTGAATTTGATACCAAATTTGTAATTGCTGATAATTGGGGGGAATTTATGCATTTATTTGCTCTTGATTTTGAAAACAGTGAAAAATGTAAATTAGATTATGATGATGATTTAGGTAGTTTTGATTTAGCATATGTTGATAAAAATAATGCTATTGTTGGCCAAGGTTATTTATATGTTTTATCTCAAAGAGTACTAGGTAAAGATATTTAATCAATGTTTATAGTGTGCTTTTTATAAATTATACTTACATATACCATGGTTTTTAAAGTTTGAATTTTAGTTAATTGTTAAAATACAAAAAAAAGATCACTAAAAGTCAAAATATTTAATATTTTTAGTCTGTATCTGAGTAATCATCGCTTGATACGATAGATTCAATTGATTCGACTGCACTATTGTCATCATCACTATCCAATGAATAAGTTTGAATTGGAGCCTTTGCTCTTCTAGTTTTTGGTGTCTTTTTAACGACAGCTTCTTCTTCATCAGATAACGCAAAATCATCAGATCCATTGATTTCATCGACATCGTCATCAATATCACTTTCAATAACTCTTGCCTTCTTCTTTGGTTTTGCTCTTGGTGCTGGTGATGGAGACACCCTAGGTTTTCTAACTGGTATTATTTTTGGTTTTTTATTGGCATCATTACCAGATAATTTAGTAACTTTTAAAGCTGAATCATTATCATCATTCAAATCATCGAGTTCCTTTTTAATTGATTCAATTTTATTAGAAACTGGCGCTTTTGCTCTTTTAGCTTTAGGCTCAACGACTGATATCTTTTCTTTTTCTTCTTCATTTTTGACTTTTACGTTCTTTGGTTTTGCTGTGCTTGTAGTTGTTGAAACTTTCTTCTTTGCAGGCGCTTTACGTTTCTTTTTACCATTCGAATCACCATTTCCGTTAGTGACTAGAGATTTCCTGTTTTCCTCATCTTGAATTAAAAATTGATCCCATTCTTTTAAAAATTCATTAATATCTTCATTCCATAAATCTTTTGGAGATTTTTGTAATAATGTATTAAGTAAATCTTCCTTTTCACCCTTTACTCTTAATAAACTTTCATATCTTTCCTTGGTTAAAGACCAAATTGGCATACCAAGTAAATAATCATATAATGCAGAACTGGTTTTCTTATTAACGACAACTAAACTACTTTCTTCTTCAACTTCTTCATCGCTATCATCTTCATCTTTAATTTCATTTGTAGATGATGTATGCTTCATTGGAATAGGTTCATTATTTTTATCAAAACCTGGAAAATCTAATTCTTTTAATTCATCTATCAAAATCTTCTTCTTTTTATTACCAACAATTAAAACACCATCAATAATTAATTTGACAAATTTTGCTTGTGATGTAATTTTTTCTAATTGATTGGAATATTCTTTAACCATATAGTTTTTTCTTTTTAGATAGTAATCTAAACGAACAAAATAGTATTCTTGAATCATTTCATTTACATTCGAATATCTCTTAATTTTACCATTTGCGTCAAATGCAACCATATTTGAACTACTAATTGTTGAAACTAATTTAAATCTCTCTAAAAATCCAACTTTTCTGGTTTTTTCCATCTCTTCATCTGATAATTTAATGATGAATCTAATGCCAACACCGTGATCTTCTTCCATATCTTTAATCCATGCTTTTTGTTTATCACTTCCTGCAAGACCAGTTAGTAAAAACTCTTTCATTGTAATTGTCCACATTCTAGCTGGTAGTTCATTAATTACAATTGTATTATCATCAAGTTCTTCAATTAAACCTTCTAATCTCCATCTATCTTTTCCAACATCTCTTGAAATATTACCTTCCCAACCTTTAAACCACGGAACTAATTCTTTCATTTCTTCACCCTTCATTAACAACCTAATGTTTTGAATGATATCAGTTGGATTAAATGGTGGAATACTTGTACTCCAACCTGATCCAATACCTTCACAACCATTAACTAATAACATTGGTAAAACAGGTGCATACCATTCTGGTTCAACAGTCTGTTCATCATCTTGCAAATAATTCAATAATGGATTATCTGATAAATTAAAAATTTTCTTTGTGATTGATTGTAGTTCAGTGAAAATATATCTTGGTGCTGCTGCATCTTTACCACCTGCTGCTCTTGAACCAAAACCACCATGAGGTATTAGAATATTCAAATTATTTGAACCCACAAAATCTTGTGCTAAACCAATAATAGACTGCATTAACGATGCATCACCATGATGATAACCAGTATGCTCAGAAATATAACCTTCCAATTGTGACACTTTAATTTCATCCCTTAAATTACGTTTATAACATGCATAAAGAATTTTTCTTTGAACGGGTTTGAACCCATCCATAACTGAAGGAATCGATCTAACATTATCAGCCATTGAAAATAAAATCAATTCCTTGTTAATAAAATCAGTAATTGGAATTTCAGTTAATGTTGGATCCAAGTACGTACCTGGTTGGAAAGCTCTCAGCCATTCTTTACGATCATCTGCTTTCTTCTTTGAGAATGCCAAATCAATCGATGACTTATCTTCATCATTTAAGGAATCAAATTTTTTCAAATGTTTATCCAATTGACCAAAGTATTCTCTCATTTCTTGTGCAGAGGATGTACCTAAACCCTTATAATACTTTTGTTTATAAGAACAATTTTGACCTTCAGTGTCTCTCCAGTGCTCATATTCTGGCATTGAATACATTGGAATCACCTTACGTCTGTTTGGACCATTCATGATTGTAATTTTAACAATTGGTGTAATAAATTCAATTAGAAAATTTGGAATTTCCAATAAACCAGGAAAGGAAGTTTCCAAGAAATTGATAATTAAACCCTTAATATGTGAACCATCGTGATCCTGATCGGCCATAATCATAATTCTACCGTATCTTAAATTTTTAATATCATCAAGTGAGTACTGTTTTTTATGTTGTAAACCCATAATTTGTTTGATTGCTTGAATTGCACCATTTTTCATGATCTGATCAGCACTTGCTTCTCTAACATTAAGCAATTTACCTCTTAAGGGGAAACATCCATAGTAGTTTCTACCAACGACCGCCAAACCTGCAACTGCTAATGATTTTGCAGAATCACCTTCGGTTAAAATCAATGTACATTTATAACCTTCCCTTGTACCTGCTTTATTTGCGTCTTCTAATTTAGGATAACCTGTAATTCTGCTCTTTTTAGTACCATCATTTCTCTTTAAAGCTCTATCAGCATTAGCTTGCGCAATATCCAAAACTTCATCTAAAATACCACTTGCAAGAATTTTTTTAACAAATCTTTCCGGTAACTCAAGCCTTTTACCGCCGAATTTTGAAGCTTGAGTTGTTAAATATTCCTTAGTTTGGGAAGTAAAAGCAGGATTCTCAACTAAACAATTAATAAACAAAAACATCTTAGATTTAATTTGAAATGGTTTAATCATAGCCTTTTTATTCTTCTTCTTAATTTGTTCAGTAATTCTACCAGTAATCATGTTTGCAACATAATCAACATGAGTACCACCTAGAGTAGTAGCAATAGAATTAACAAATGAAACTTGATCAAAAGAACCATCCGATATACAAAATGCTATTTCCCATCTATCATTAATAATCTCATGAACAATTGTTGGCAATTTTTCATTGGGTAGAGAAGGAACAGAAGCATCTGATGGCTCAGGAGATTCAGATTTATCTATTGGGGTACCATCTTCATTTTCAATTTTAATTGGAACATGTGGACGCTCCTCCTTTAATTGATCAATTGCTTTAACATAAAGTTCTACATATTGCTTAAAATTATTAATTTTTAGTAGTTCACCATTTAAGGTAACTTTGATCCCTCTCACAGAACCACTTATATCATAAACTCTTCTTTTGAAAATACCAACAATATTTTCATCTAATTTATCCATTCCAAATTTAGCCAGATCAGGTTTAAAGATGACTTCAGTAAACTCTGCTTTGTTTTTGTATGATGTAATTTTTGGAGTACCAACTTGAGACATGTTATCTTTCCAAGTTTGTATATATTCTTTACCATTAGTTTTATCAGCAGTACGAATAGTAAATTCAGTTGAAAAAATATTACATAATTTTGCACCATAACCATTTCTACCACCAGTAACTTTTTTTTCTTCATCATCATAATTTGAAGATGTTAAAAGATTACCAAAAATCAACTCAGGAATATAAATTTTTTCCTTATCATGAATTTCCACTGGAATTCCTTTACCATCATTCTTAACAGAAATAATATTCTGATCAGGGTTAATTACAACATCAATTTTTTTCATTGTAGGATCTCTAATTTTATTATCTGCTGCATTAACTAGGATTTCATCAAAAATTTTGAATAAACCGGGAACAATTGATATAATTTTTTTCTCCATACATTTGGTTTCATCATTATAGATCCATTGTTCAGATGAATGTTTTTCAACAGAACCAACATACGTATCAGGTCTTTTTAAAATATGTTCTAGTTGGGACAATTTTTGATATTGGTCAGAAGCAGAAGCTTTTTTCTTTGTTAATCTGGAAGTCTTGGCCTTTTTGACGACGGGTTCGTCGTCAGAAAGATAAAGTTCACCTTCACTGCTGCTCATTTGGCGACGTGTAGTGTGAGAAAATGATCTGTAAGTTTTAAAGTGTTTTAAAAAAGGACTGAAAACAGAAAATCGAACAAGTGGAAATGCGTATGTGTGTGTTTGTCTAAACACTATGAGCATGCACTAGATTCAAAAAAATTTGCCTGGAAATCAAGCTCCAAAGAAAAGAAAAGAATGTACATACAAACTCAGATCTGACACCAAATTGCATCAAAACAAGCTTTGTATTTCAAAACAAACAAAAAGCGCCCAAAACGGAAATGATTGCAAATTTGACTCGCGCCCAAAAAACAAGTTGGAATTTAAATTTTAAAATTCAACGGTGACGAAATTGGGAATTGGAAACTGAGAAGAATAAGAAGCTAAAAAATAAAAGATAAAAAATAAAAAACAAAAAACAGAGAAATGAGAAATGAGAAATGAGAAATGAGAAATGAGAAATGAGAAATGAGAATAGAGAAAAGAGAATAGAGAAAAGAGAGCTATAATCCTAGATTAATTTGGTGATTACTGTAGGTGACTTTTTTTTACAGAGACCAAAGTGATCTTCTAACAAGGTGAACATACAGCACAACTAATTTTGATCCTCCGAGGACACGCAGGGCTAACACTACACAGTACGGTACCTTTACATCCACGGTGCTTCCTTTATCCGACTGCTTTACTCATTCTTGTAGCACCTCATACTTAAACCCCGGCTTTTTATTTGTCTTTTTACGTTAACTATCAATAGACTAAAACCCTTCATCATCGTATAATCATATATGAATCAAGACAGAAAGGCAAATTGCCAGACCGATCATAATCAAGTTTCTGCTCATTCCATTATGAAAACTGATACAAATCATCAAGAGCCTATAATTACACATTCTGCAGCAAATATACCCACTACAAATAAAAGTACCAATGGATCCACTATAAATGCAAACTTGAAATCATCATTTATGACAGCTAATTTAGATCAACCGCTTCCGGCAAAATCATTAACTGCTATGAATTCTCATGTTCCAATTAATCCACCGGAAAAGGCTAAATTAGCAACTTTAAAAACTTCAAATAATCAAATGCCCAAAACTATAAATACACCAGGAGGCAATATATCATTGAACTCACCTTCAGGCATAAATAACTTGAAGCCAAATAATAAACCGAAGAAAAAAATATCTCCTCAAGGACAGCTTCAATCTCAACTACAATCTGAATTGGAAACTTTACCATCAAAACCTTCAACTGCAACAACTTATATACCGTCACAAACTCTAAGGTCAAGTTCAGTACAACCAACGAATATTCAAAATTCAAGCACTAGTAATGTCAACACAATATCTGAAACTTCGAATCCAATGCAACGGACTTCATCAGTTCCAAATACATCAAATTATAACTCAACTTTGAATGTCAAAAAACTTGTTAAAACTGCACCTGTTCCAATTCAACCAAATCCAAATAAAACACCGAGTGTTCAATTCCATCCAATCGCAATTAAACCAAAACCAAAATCAGCTCCGCTTTTAAATGGTAAAGTACGATCTAAATCAAGCATAACTTCTCGTACTTCTTCAGCTCCTTCAATAACGATCTCAAAAGATATGGCAAAATTAGCAAACGGTACCATTACGTTAACCACTTCCAAAAATTGGATTCTCCCGCCGAGGCCAAAAACTAAAAAAGTTACTAAAAAGAAAGATAAGAAAGTTATCAAAACTAGTGATGGTTTATCCAAATCAACCAACTGTTCATCCTTGAATATTAAAAGATTGCCAAGTTCGGTAAATTCTTCAGCTGCTTCCTCACCTAGTAAAGTTTTCACTCCTTTATCAAGATCGAATTCAGCAACAAACAACACAAACTTATCACCCGCAAAAACAAATGATTCACATTTGCAGAGTAATAATAATAATAATAATAATTTAGGAAAAGAAATTGATAGCGTGAAGAAAAGCAATTCAAATGGTGATTCTACAAATGTTAAAAGTAAAAAACTATGCACTGGCTGTACAACATGTGTCTCACCTGGAATTAGGAGTGTTTGTTTGGATTCATCCACTGGTAAGGTCACGATCAATGCGCAGATTCACTCCAATATTAATTTATATACAAATAATGAAAAAGAATTGGAAATTCAACTACAACATGTTTCTAGAGAAAACGATAACTTGAAAAAAATTTTATTAAAATTAAATAAAGAAATTCAGAATCTGAAAATTGTTAAAGACAAAGATGATGAAATTTTGACTTCAAAATCTAAACCTAATGGTACTAAATTAATTAAAAATGTGAAATTGGAATCTGATTCAAAATCAAATACAAAAAACACATCTTTGGCCAATTATAGTACTAAAACTACTACAGTTGCAAGGTCTAATCTCATAAAAGTTAAGAGTGAAGACCTGGATATGGTTGATAGTAATAATGATTCCAGTATTATAGGATCAAGTAATGATTTTTTTACAGATGATTTACGCTCATCAGCTAACACAATTGACCCAATGAATTTATCATACAATTTAGAAGCAAAACGTCAAAAGGTTTTAAGTTTGAGTCCTGAATTAATATCAACAGTTAGACCAACTTCAACCCAACAACAAGAAAATTCAGTAAGAAAACCATCTTGTACTAAAGCTACAAAACCTGCTACAAAATCTACTACAAAATCTACGACGAAATCCACCACGAAACCTAAATCAAGTAAATCAAAAATAAATGCCTCTAAATCCATGGAAAGAGAGTTTCATTCTTGTGGGGTTTGTGAAATTGGAAAAAAATGTATATGTTTTGAAAGATCACAACAACAATCATCATCGATGGCTGCAACCATTGCACAAGCATTATCACGTGGAGGTGCAAATTTATTAGGATTGGGAAACAATAGTACTTCGATTACTTCAATGAATACAATGAATAGTATTTCTAGTGGTAAAAATGGTAACGGTACTATAAGTACGTTAACTTCAATTTTAAAACGTGAAGAAATTATGAAAAAATTAAAAGATGATGATAGAAAGGCATTAACAAATATCTTAAAAATTGAAAGTGCAAATATGGATAAAAACTCGATTGAAAAAATTGATATAGATCTTGCATTAGATGAATTAAGTGGAATACCAATAAATGATACTATTTGTGGAATCAAATCTATCAAGTCGAATAATACAAAAACAACCAAGTTTACAAACAACTGCATCCCGCCTACTGATGATGATGATGCATTATTACAAATGATTGATGCGGAATTATCGCTTGATCCAACACCATTAGTATCGCCGATTTTATTGAAGAAAAGCTTCAAATCTAAAACAGATTTAATTGCTTCGGTGATGAAAAAATCAGACAGCAAAGAATCTGAACTCAGTTTAGGCAATGATTTGTTCAGCAGAGGTACACTCATGGATTTTAATGCATTTAATGGTGGGGATTTAATAATGGGTGATGAAGATGCAAGAATGAATATTTATAACATTGATACTAATAATAATAACGATCCTATATCTGCTAATATCAATGCTAATAATGATGATAATATCAATAACACTAATGCTATCGATGCTCCTGTTAATCACTCCTCTGTTGGATTGAATACAGCAATGTCACTTTTTGACGATAGTGCCTTTGACATGCCTGATGTTGAAATGGACAAACACATGTTGGGTCACCTAGATGGGGCAGACGACTTTATGATTTACTAGCTGTAGTGACTTTATAAACCTTTATAAAACGCTTTGCAACGAACAAATAATGACCGCCATGAAATTCCCAAATAGGAAGGTAAAAACTGCACAATTCATGTTGGAAAAAACATCTCACCCGTGCACTACAAAGGGTTACGCGGCCCGTGGCCTACACCCAATGAGCGAGTCTCTCGCTTTGGCGCTTCGTAGTAGATATTTGAAGTTGTATACCAAATGTTAAAGGTTATCAGATAAAATATTCAGAGAAGTCTTTCAAGATCAACACATTCTTAATAACCAGTCAAAATGCAATTCATGGGTGTTAAAGCATACAATTTTCCTCTTGTCAAATTCTACTGGCCATTCTTCGTCGGTTGTAAGTATTAATTCACTCTCAATTACCAAATTGGAAATCGATTGTACAAGGACTCATTATTACTTTAAATTAATTATAAATCAGTAGCATGAATTACATTCTCAACTTCTGTAAAAAAATTTCTATCTTCTACTTCAACTGGTCTCCAAATTATGATTATTATCGTTTTTGATTACACCAATAGCAATAAATTTCAAGAATCTGATAATTATATATTAAACACAATATGATGATTAATATGAGTTATTAAAACAAAATTTATAAAATAAAGTCTTAAATCAATTGGTTTTCAAAGTTTTATGTACTTCTTTTTTTTCTGGAAACGAATCAAATACTAACATCTGATCACATTATGATATTTTTACCCTTTCAATATAGTCGGTGTCACTACTGTGTTAATTTCCAAGGCAGCATCTGCTCTTGCGAACACTGAAGAGTTCATTAACGATCCAAGAAATCCAAGATTTGCAAACGGTGAAGTTGAAAAGAAATAAATATAACGAAACTTATACATTATTTATTAAATTATTTATTTTATAAAACTTATTTATTTGTTTGTTTTTTATAATTACGAAAATTCAAATATTCTATGACTTGAAAATCATTATAGCTAAATCGAATCATGTTGTACTGTAAAAAATTTTAAGGGTTTTACTATTTTATATCATGTTGTTCTTGTGCAGCATCTAATGCAGCTTTTAAAGATTCTATTAAAACATCTGTCTTTTCCATACCAATACTTAATCTAACAAGATTTGGATCAACTCCCCATTTAGCAACTTCATTTAACTCTTTAAAATGTGCTAGAATTGCGTATGGGCAAACTAATGTAAAATTTGTACCTAATGATGGACCCTTTGATAAATTAATTGTGTTGAAGAAACAAATCGCATCAATTTCATCTTCAAAAACAATTGAAAGTAATGCACCATAACCACCATTTTTAGTTTTAACTGCATCATAATGTTTTTTGGATTCAGCTGATGTTACGGATGGATAATAAATTTTGGAAATTAATGGACAACCTTGGAATAACTTTAAAACTTGTTCTGCATTATAATTCATAATATTTGAACGTTCTTGGAAATCACGGGAATTTCTTTCTAAGTAAATTGCATCTTGATCCCAAAAGAAATCTTCATAATCTTCAGCCATAAATTGTTTTAGCTTTTCGTAATTTTTACTTTGTTTATTTAATGCCAAACAACCAGCCATAACATTTGAATCACCCGAAAAGATTTTTGTCAAAGATGAAACAATTATATCACAATAAGGGATAACATTAATATTTGATGAATTACCAACCGTATCATCGATAACAACATAAAATCCAAATTTGTCACTTAGTTGTTTAATGCGAATAATATCCGGAGTTTTTAGTAATGGATTTGAAGGAAATTCACAGAATAACGAGAGAATTTTTTCACCTGATTCTAAACGTAATTCAAGATCATCTAGTGATTCGTCATCACCAAATCCATAAAAATGTACACCTGCACCCCATTTTCTTAAAATATTTAATGTATCAACATAAGGAAATCCAAAGCAAACAGACTTAACAGTTTTAGCATCATTTTCATCAGAAACATTTAAAACTGCACGATGTGCATTAAAAATTGCTGCCATACCGGAAGGATAAAGATAAATTGAACCCGAGTCAACATAAGTGCTATCATACTCACTAGCTAATCTTGATCTTAAAATACATTTTGCTTCTTTTGCAAATCGCAGATCAAGATTACGACCATATCTTTCTTCAATAAAAGTTGCGCTTTCTTGTTTATTATTATTTTGATTAATTGAAACTGATGATCTTGAAGATCTTGATGTTCTTGGTGAATGCGATGATGCAGAATTGCTTGAAGTTCCAGATGATCTTTTATTATTTGCTTCGGCTGTTAATTTATCTTTCATTTCAGATAAAAAATATTCTCCCAATCTTGAAGAAATTCCTTCACCTGTATGCTGCCAATATTGTTTCACAAGTGAATATAAATTGGAAGGAAAGAAAACAATTGCAATATTTGCTTCAATTTTGTATGACTCTTCTTCTAAATTTGCAGGTGCTGGTGTTGAAAGCTGCAAAATTCTAATAGATGGTTTAATAGGTGGAACCATAGTAGCTGCCTTTTCTTTTATAAAACTTCTACAACGCTTTGCAATATTATACGTTGGAAATATAAAACATTTTTCATTATCTCTTGCATATGATGACTCAAGTAATTTTGATAATTGTTGAATATCACTATGAATGAAAAAACGTGGATATCCTGAATGCATTTTATTGACAACCCAAGCCTCACCTTCTTCGTATCCAACTGTAGCCTCCCATGTTGGAAGGGTAACAGAAACTGCATGGGGAGTATTGTTTGGAATTGGTGCACCAATTGATTGAGATGGCATATTTGTTGACGGCATTTTCTAAGCTTTTTAGTTTTATTTATTGATAAGGTGTACCAATATATGTGTCTCTATCTGTAAAAAATTTCTTTGGGATGATAAAGATGGTCAGCTCCGTTAGAGTAGATACTAATGGTACAAAACGACTTTAGGAAAAATATACGGTATGACTATTTCTAAAAACTAAAAACCAAAAACTAAAAATCATTAAAAAATTTGAAAAATCAAAAATCACTTCCCACAGAATGAAAACCAATTCCAATCTCAGATCTCAAATTTAAGACTCCAAATTTCACCCTTACACGTATTAGACTCCCCTTGTTTGCTACCCAACCGGTTCTATTCAAATCGTATCTACTTTTTGATTTAGTTTCTGAAGAAAAGTGTCAGTGTTTTATCATAATGGCTTCATTGCGCCCTAAATCAAAATCAAAACCAAAGTACAACAACGGATTACCTCAATTCTATTCTTACAAAGATAAAATCGTCACCAATAACTATACCGGAAATCCATTTATGCGCTTCATTCGTAACTTCTACTATAAGTACAAGCTTCTTACAAAAGCTTTTTTTATTTCGGTGGGTATATATTTTATTATTAATTGGGTTTTTGATTCATCATCCAAATACTATTCAAGTTCTTCTTCTGGAGAAGCTGAGGCCAAATTATGGAATAACCGTAAATTACAAGTTAAAAATGTATTCTTGGAAAGTTGGAACGATTATGTCAAACATGGATGGGGAATGGACGTTTACTCACCTGTCAAGCAAACTGGTAAAAACATTGGTTCAAAACCTTTAGGGTGGATTATCGTGGATTCACTTGACACCTTGATGCTTATGGGTTTAGACGACGAGCTTGAAGATGCAAAGGCTTGGGTTGATAAAGAACTAGATTATGATATTAATTCAGATGTTAATGTTTTTGAAACAACTATTAGAATGTTGGGTGGATTGCTATCTGCTCACTATTTGTCAAATGATCAAGATGAATCAGTTTATTTAGAAAAGGCAGTTCAATTGGGTAATAAACTAATCTCTGCTTTCGATACACCATCCGGCATTCCAGTTATGGAATTGAATTTACATACAGAAGAAGCAGGTCGAAATGGATTTCCTGCATTGGGTGCATCAACTGCAGAAATTGCAACTTTACAGTTAGAATTTAAGTATTTATCAAATTTAACTGGTGAAGCATATTTTTGGGATGCTGCTGAAAAAGTTATGACATACTTAAACGCAAACCAGTATTCAAGCCCTGGTGTCTATGATAGTAAGTATGACGGTCTGGCTCCAATTTATGTTAATCAGCATACAGGAAAATTTAGTAGAAATCTGATTCGTCTAGGGTCCCGTGGTGATTCTTACTATGAATACTTATTAAAGCAGTATCTTCAAACTGATGAAAAAACTTATATGGATATGTATAAGCATGCTTATAGTGGCATTAAGAAACATTTATTGAGAGAATCATATCCAAATAAATATGTTTATTTTGGTGAATTACCAAAGGGTATTGAGGGTGGTCAATTCGATGATAAAATGGATCATTTAGTTTGCTTTATTGGTGGATTGTTTGCACTTGGTGCAACTGAAGGTTTAACTGAGCAGCAAGCAAGATCAAAACCGTGGTGGGATAAATTTAATGAAGATCAACTGAACTTGGGTAAAGAACTAGCTAAAACTTGCTATCATATGTATCACGATACTCCGGGTACTGGACTTTCTCCTGAAATTGTTGTTTTCAATTCACAAGAAAATGTTAATGCTGAACAAACTCGTGGTATCACATGGAGCATGAAAGGTGATTTCTATATTAAAAACAACGACAAGCATAATTTGCAAAGGCCTGAAACAGTTGAAACTCTATACTACTTGTATAAAATTACAGGCGATAATAAATATCGTGAATGGGGTTGGGAAATTTTTGAAAATTTTGTTAAATATACAAAAGTTACTGATGCAAGTGGTAAAGATGTTAGATATACAACTTTAAAAGATTGTACTATTATTCCACCTATGCAGGCAGATAATTTAGAATCTTTCTGGTTAGCTGAAACATTAAAGTATTTATATCTTTTATTTGATGATGAAACTGGCGTTTCTAGTGGTACATTAAAAAATGGTAAACTTGATAAATGGGATATTAGAAATATGGTGTTCAATACTGAGGCACATCCATTGCCAAAATTTGATAAAAGCAACTTTGTTAAATCGGTATTATCTCCAAATGTTCAAGTTGATACTGTTAGTGGTGGCAATATTAACCAAGAAATTGAAGATTTTATGGGATCGGAAAAAATTCTTGAAACTACAAATGAAAATGTTGGAAATTTAGAAGATAGCATAGTCAAAAACAAAAAAGCAGAAGCACTGGCGAAAATGCGCATGAATGCTGATCACTATGATGAAGATGGCGCAGAATATATTAGACAGGAACAAGAAGAAGCATTAGAAGTAAAAGATAATATTAATTATGATGTTGACGCTGAAGATGATAACGTAGCAGTTGCAGATAATATGAAAGCAGCTGGTGAAAAACCGGCTGCAAAACAACCAGTAGCTAAACCTTTGAATGAACAAGCTGAAGATGCAAAACTTGAATCTGATGCAAAATTAAGTCATCTTAATGACGATGATGATTTTGACTCAAATGATATATAAATTCCCATTCATTTTAATGAAAGATATTAAAATTTGAAGGAAAAGCTTTTTGGTGCGTTTCAGGAACAGTTTTAGTGTGAATTAATCAAGAAGCTGTTGAAGAATTAGAATTCATAAAGTAAATGCTGTTTAATTTCTACTTAAAATATAAAAAACCATAAAACCGCTTTTATAACCTACAAATGTAGAATAGTGTGTTTCATTTTCTATCAAATTACTGCTTTTTTTATTAATACATGTTAAAGTTTAGTAGTATACACGAAACAAAAAAATTATCTATCCTTCTGTTTTAACTTTTTTGGTCTTTTTCATTAAACTTGCAATGTCTTTTTTGCCTTCAACTTTACGTTTTGCCACTTTCTTTTTTTCAAATTTTTCAGCTTGTTCGTTACGACTTTTTAGTCCAAGTTTTTGAAATTCTTCACTTTTAGAAATGAATTCTGGATCATTCTTTGATTTACCAACAAGCCATTCAAGCAACTTGATTTCTTCGCCGTAGGCAGAATCATCTTTAGCATCAACTGGTGTTTCTAAAATTAATGGAATACCTTCAAATCTTTCATCGTTTGCTAATAATCTAAAGCATTCTAATGTTAAAAATCCCCATCCTAGATGTTGGTGTAGATCACGATTTGCACCTATTGGAGCCATTGAGTCATTCAAATGAAGTGATGCCAAATGTTGGAATCCAACTTTTTCTTCAAATTCAGACCAAAATTTTGTCCACCCTTCTTCACTACCTAAATCATAACCAGCTGCAAATGAATGACAAGTATCAATACATATACCAATACGGGATGGATCATCTAATAATTGAAATAAATCATGAAAGTCATCAATATTGCCACAAACGTAATTGCCATGACCTGCCATATTTTCAACGACAATTCTAACAAACTTAGTTTCTTTGATAGCACGATTTAAGCCATCAGCTAGTCGGCGGACACCTGCACTTGCTCTAATTTCGGGTTTTAGTTCGTTTTTAATGGGCGTCACATCTAAACCTAGTGATGAACCAGGATGAAAATTATAAAGCCCAATGTCCAATTGTTCACATCTTTTCAAGTCATCAAGTAAACAATTGAAAGATTTTTCCCATTTTTCATCGTCAGGATTAGCCATATTAATAAAATAAGACCCATGTGGTAAAATGTCGGTACGTGGGTTATAATTACACTTTTCACATAGATCTTTGAATTTCTTTGCTTCAACATCCGTAATTGCTGGTGACTCCCAACGTCTCGGGGATTTTAAAAATAATGCAAATGAATTACATCCAAGATTCATTGCATTTGTAACTGCATTTGAAACTCCACCTGCCATTCCAACATGTGCACCAAATTTAAAGGTACTATTAATGGTTCTTTCAAAACTTGGGGCAGCAATTTTATTTATAGATTTTTTAGGGGGCATTCTCTGGGCTGGCTCTGGGCAGTGTAGTTCGTTGCTGTCTGGTGAAAAGAAAAGCAATCATATTGGTGCAAATTTAAGATAGTGTCTCACTTCTAACTTTATCTGTGTAATTTTTTTCAGTTTTAGCTGCGAATCCAAAGATTTCTTCCTTAGTGAGTACAATGTCATTATTGTCTTTGAAAAGTCTTTTATGGACATTGTACGGAACTTTTATTATTGCGTTGTTGGTAAATGATTCATTGACTTTGCTAATTACGTCTGATTCATGTTCAAGGCAAAGGTTCTTTTTGAATAAAGTAAATAGAAAAAAAGTTGGATCAATGAAACTTATTGTATAAACTGTTTTGTTGTCTACTGCCGGTTTCAGGTATATTTCAAAGGAATCATTTACCAATATTTTACCCTTTAAAATATCGTTTGTTAAAATTGGCTCATCCTTATTCGGGGAGAATCCACAAGCATAATATTCAACAAATTTACAACAATCTTTTTCCTGCTGTGAAATATTATGTAAAACTACTTCATCGAGCAAATCTTCATTCTGGTTTTGCGACTCCCTCAAAGGTGCTTGGGTTTCTGGGATGATAATACTTGTATTGGCTGCAATTACAAATTCATTGTTGGATGGTACTGAGATATTTTGCGTTTCAGGAACGTTGGTAAAAATATTTGGATCATTTTCTAAAGTATCAACTTCTTCCTCATCTGAAAAAGATAGTGCTTCTGATTTGACTATCTTATGACTTAATCCATCACCTATATCGTCCACAATAATGCTGTTGCTTTGATAACCATTATCATTGTTTTTATTTATATGCGGATTATCAGTAAGTAATCTTATATTACGGGGAAGTAAGTTTTGTGATAAAAGACTAGTATTTGCTTGTTGAGTGGCAAAGTCATTGTTTAAAACGTTTTCTTCATTATCAATAATAAAGTCAGTAATGCAATCTAGACCATAATCTTTATATAGCTCGTTTTTCCAAGACTCCGGACAATTTAATAGCAACCGTTTCAAAAAATTAATAAGATGTTGATCATTCAGGTTTCTAACTTTATGCCGTATTATTTCTTTAGTTAAAAGTTCTGGAACACATTTATTAAAATCCACAGCATTATTATAGTTTTTCACATAACCTGAAATTCGACATAAGATTTTTCTTTCATAAATTTGGTCTGCTGGTATTATACTTGCTGGTGGTAATTTATTTTTTGAAAGAAACTTACCAATGTTATATTCACCACCATCAAAAGTCGAAACAAGATCACCATCAATTGATTTACCATCTTTTAAAATACAGTCGTCAAAATAAATTCGATTTTTCTTAAAATAAGTTGCGTTTGTAAAATCCGTACCAAAAAGTTTAACAAAAGCAAAATTATATTTATTTTGTTGGTAATTCAAAAGTAAAATATAAATACTGCATTCTTGACCTGGTTTCTCTTCAGTAAGATTTGCTGGTATAAGTTCTTCAGCGGAGCATACCTGCATATTATGTCGTTTCATGTTGTCTATTTTGAAGGGGAAAGAGTTAATGGTTAAAGCGTATTATTTATCATTTATTTCTGTAACATTTCACATTTCAACAAATTTTTGAAATTTCAGAAAGCCGTGTCTAGTATGCAATGTAAAGATTTTTCTTAACTGATTCCGTCTTAAATTTATTTTGGTTTCTCACTTTGTTTACGTGAAGAAAAAGCGCAACTCAACTGTAATGAATAGTGCAAAGGGTAGAAAACAGATCAAGCTTCCAAGATCTGTAATAGCTAAATCTAGGAATTTTGGGATCGAAGAAAAAAACTTAAAAAGTCCATCAACAGCAGAGGATTTTTTAGATGAAGGAGTTCAGTTTGAAGAGTCCGGAGATAGATGGTTTACATCTGATTTATCAAAAGCAATTAGATTCTATCATCGTGCACACACTAGTTACAAGGAATCATTAAAATTAAATCCAATTTTAGCAGATGCACTTTATAATTTACCAAGATTAGAATATGAAGTATACAATAAGTATTCTAAAGATGAATCGGTTATTTTAGATGATTTAACAAATTGTTCAGATGCAATTAATGATAATAAACAGGGTGGGGTATTTCAAAGTATACAATCACTATGTAAAAGTTTTGAATCAAGCACAAGAATTCTGCTTGAATCGGGTAATGAATCACTAATTGGGTGGGATTTCCATTTTAACACTGCAATGTGTTATTTTGAATATATTGAAATTTTATGTTCAAATCCTAATAACATACTTACTTTAAACTTGGAAAGCGATTTAATAAGGTCAATAAACAGATGTATGACTTTATTTGATAATGTTTTGATTTCTATCAAAGATATAATGATTAATAGTAATAATAGTCCTGAAGATGAAAAAAGTGACAAATTATCAATTTTAAGTGTTTGCCTTGAATGTTATAAAATGATATCAACAGTTTATGAAACATTATATAATGAAGAATTGATTCATAGTATGGATTTAATTTTTAGTTCCTTTTCAGAAAAAGTTGATTATTTTGCAAATGAAATTATAAATAACAATAGCATAAATAATGAAATTTCTGTTGAATTGATAAATTCTTTAAAGATATTTAAAATGAATCAACTTGCATCAAGACAGCTTAAGTATGATGAATTTTCAGAAATCTGGACTATACAGGAAATTGAATTAAACAATAGCCTAGAAAAACAGTTAGTTGAAGCTTCATCGATTAGATCCTTTATTGATAAATTTGAAACCGTGGATTTACAGTTACCAACTGAATTAAAATGGCAAGTATTGTCAGACTTGAATACTAAATATAAAATACTTACCGAAACGCTTAAACAACAAATTAAAGAAATTGAAACAATTCAGAATTTAGAGAATGATTTACTAACAAGTAAAATTAGTTTATTGTGTTCCATATTTATTGAGCGAGCAGATATAGAGCTTGAAAGATCATTGTTAGATTTTAATGAAGCATTTAATAATATGCAAGCATTACAAAATAATTGTAAAAATTTGCTGAAAAACTGTTTAATTTACTCAAAAAAGTCAGGTGGTTTAAAAGAATCAATTAGTGGCAAATTAATGAGAAAGAAAAGACAAAGGGAAGCTGCAATGAGATTATGTTTACTAGAAGGCAAGTCACAAGAAAATTGGAATTTAATTATTGGTGAAAAATATTGGCCTTTGGAGATTGAATCAATTTCTGAAATTGATGCATATAGAAAATTTTTCAGTTAAATAGAACGAAAACTATATAGTTTAATCGGATTGTAATAGCAAGGGTTAATAATTATATAGGTTTAAAAAAAATATTTCTTAATAGGAATGTAATCAGTTATTGCATTGATTTCTCCTCAAAGTTTAAACTAGGAGATTGTTCACTCTTTTCAATAAATTCATCATTTACATTCCCTGTTAAAAAATAATCTTCTCCGAGACGGGGAATTGAACCCCGGTCTCCCGCGTGACAAGCGGAAATTCTAGCCACTAAACTATCTCGGAATTTTTAAAAACTTAATCAATCCTGCGTACCTGACCTGTACCAAAATAAACCATGGCAATTTTTCAAATATTCTTTTCAGTAAAATTAAAACAATATTTTGATTTGATTATTGTTCCTGTTTTTCCTTATTATGACATTATAAACTACAAGTTACTATAAAATCGTGAAGCTTGCAAACAACGACAATGTTGAAGTGTATTCACTCTAGTTATGTGATCCATTTTAACTTAATCAATCGGCAGTATTAATAACTATATAGTACCAAATAAGTTTATACAATAAGGAGGAGATGTCCTCCTTTTATATAATATGCTATATTAATGAGTGTGGTAATTAATATATATGAAACAATCATATAACTGTTTCATATGAATGCCACTAGATAAACATACGCGGCATTCATTTCAACAGACAAACTGGTAAGTAATAATTGTTATACTGTAGCTGACTTTGACAGTGTACTTAAGATTATATGATAACTGGTGATTAAAGTAGCTATACAAAAAACTAAATAAGTAAACTACAAGAGGGAAATCGTGCTCTTTATATAGGCAGCGACATCTAGAAAAACATATTTCAATAAGTGAGATAATTAGAAATATCTAGAATATCTGTCGCTCTATGGTAAATTGTTAACATCAGAGTCAACTCATAGCTCTGGCTAGATATTCAAGATTCTCATCTCAACATTTAACTCTTTCGAGTGTCATGTATTTTTGCTTAGATATTTTATTTGATTATACTAACTATTAAATTAATTACTAAATTAATTATAATGTATTTCTATTGAATTACTCAATTTTACCTGAACTGAAACTAGTTCAGTCACCTGTAAAATAATTCCTTTCATAAATTGTTACGGATTAGATCCAACCTGTTTTGATATAATGTAAATATCAAGGCTGTGCAAGGCTGTGTTGAGATGAGAATCTTGAATATCTAGCCAGAGCTATGAGTTGACTCTGATGTTAACAATTTACCATAGAGCGACAGATATTCTAGATATTTCTAATTATCTCACTTATTGAA